>CAUYUJ010001166.1:0-39863 GCA_963575745.1 Prorocentrum cordatum
CTCCTCCTCCTCCGCTTCCGCCTCCTCCTCCTTGTCCTCCTTCTCCTCCTCCTCCTCCTCCTCCTCCTCCACCTCCTCCTCCTCCTGTACCCCTGTACCTCCTTCTCGCAAGAGTTGGGGGGGGGTGCGGTCGGACATGGCCAGGACCCTGGTGTTAAGTCGAACCGCTCAGTGATTGGGACCCGAAGCCCGAACAAAAATCAGGGTTTCTGCGGTGGCAGCAGTTCCTGCGGGTGGCAGCAGTTCGGGTCAGCGGAGTGGGGGGCGTCCCCCAGTACACGTCATTTAAACCAGATCCCGCTAAAGCCCGAAGCGGGGGAGAGGCATCGGACCGGCAAGTGCCACGAGGGTGCCCCGACCACATCCTTCCTTGCTCCTCTCCGCCAGCACGGACTGCGTGACGCCCCTGGAAAGGAAGCGGAGGGTCTCCATGACTAGTTGCCCGCACATCCCCTCTCCCTCTCCCTCTCCCTGTCTTCCTCCTCCAGTTGTCTTTGTACATACAGCGGCGGGACGAAGGTGTATCTGAAATTTCAAGGGGCCATGGGTTTGCTAGAAGGGCATCAGACCCCCCTTCCCCCGGTATAATCCTATCAAGAAGAGTTGGTTTCGGGTCCCTGCTATCGGGATAATTCGACCCAGGGGTCCTGGGCCTCTATAGTAAGAGATTTGAGATCCAGGATCGATGCTCGCCCATCGGTTTTTCATGCTTTTACCCGATTGTCTCATACATCCCGGCCTCAATTATCCAATTGCTTTTCACAGTCGAAACAAGTATCCCAAGCTATTCCCGACTTCGGCCTCAGGTGGTTTCGTTGTTTCGCACTTCTGTCAAAACTTTCGTCCCACCGATGGAATCTCCCCCTGTCGCACCAACAGACGTCTCCGAAGGCCGGGTCGGGCGTTTCGCTTGAGGGCTTTCCACCTCTCCACAATGTACCAACCTGAGGCCAGAAAGCCCCAGCAGCTACAAGCCCAGAGGGCCAGTAGTTTTCCAAATTCAGTTATCGCTTTAACGCGCGCGCTCTCGTCATACAAGTTACTAGCAGCTGGTGGCCTTCATAATGCTACTGTCGCCTTCGGGCCGCGCACACTCGTTAGCAACAGTTTCCAGCAACTGCAAAATTGATGTTAGCACGTTTCCCAAATGCATCTCTCGCTTCGGTCTTCCTCGAATTTTGTGGCCTGAAGTTCCAAACTGTGTCACAGGCACACGGATGCAGGGTGGCTCATTTTTAAATTGTGGTAAACTGTGGTCATCGTGTGAGTTTTCCACATTACACAAGAGCTACACGGATGGACGCCGGCTAGTTTTCAAAACGGGGCTCCGCTGTTCATGCGGCCGGACTTTTGAACATAGAGCGCTTCTAGTGGTAAAGGCGGCTGCTCGTCAAATTCGGGCTATCACAGGACATTTCCTTGAACTGAATCGTCCTACACCCATCAGAAATCTTAAGAAAAAAGCGGCCACTTTCCTTGACTCCAGATTTCGCTTGAGAAAATCGAGAATATGGATTGGACCCTGGGCGTTTTCTTGGAGCGTCTTCTCTTCGCAGAATGTTCGTATATGTGGAATTGGACTAGGGTTTGAGAAAGCGCTTAGCGCAATATATTCTTGACTGTAAGCAAGGGTGTACGCTCGGTTCACGTCGTGTCGACCGGCAGCGACCCCGCCACCGGCGTTCATCTGTGAACGCTGCCAGCGACCTAGAATCGGCCCATCGTTGAACGATCCGGCGTTTCTGAAACGGCCAATCGTTCAAGGTTGAACGATCCCCGCGGTGTCAGGAGCCGACGATGGGGTCGACACGACACGAAGCTGCCGTACCTCGTTGCGCTTCTTTCGGCTAGAGGGATGGGACGGGGGATCCCTTACACCACGGGGGTCTCGTCGGAGTGGCGGGCCCACTGGGCGCTCGTTGTTCTAAAGGGGGAGTCTCCCGCAGCAGAGAAGAATTTTTGCAGGGGCTTGTGAGGGGGGGGGGTCTTGGGACGGAAAGGCTTATTGCAGCATCGTGAATGCATCAGGGGGTGCATTGCTTCTCCTCCCCCTCCTCCTCCTCCTCCTCCTCCTCCTCCTCCTCCTCCTCCTCCTCCTCCTCCTCCCCCTCCTGTTCCCCCTCCTCTCGCCTCTCTTCCCACTGCCCATCTCTCCTCGCTTCCTGTCATCCCTTCCCTCCCCGCGACCAGCCGCCGGGATTCTCTCCGAATGCAGGGAGGACGCGGCGCCCCTGTTGCTTTTTCTTTCGCGCACCACCCGGACCAGCCTTGCGGCCAGTGCGTTTTGGAATAGATGGGCAGGGAGACGGCGTTTCTTTACCTGTTTTTGGGTGTTGCCCTGCTCTGTCTCTCTGCCTGCGTGTGTGGCGGCCAGAGCCGTCTCCCCAAGTTTGCGGGCGAAGCGGCATCATCGCTGACGGCCGTGCCGCGTCGAATGCGCCAGATCTCTTCTGACGCAGGGCCTGGCGGTCAGCGCCGGGGCGGGGTGGGGGGCGGCCAGGAAAGACTTTCGGGCGCCGTCTGCTTTGCCATTGACTGCGGAGGTCCACTGGCTAGGCTCATGCGTGTCGTCCTCAAACTGCGCTTGCAATTCGGGCTGTCCATTTTCCTACTAAAGAAGCGCCCGTCCGTCGCCGCCCCGCGCGCACAACCGAGCTTGCGCCACGTAGTTTATATCGGGCAGGTAGGTTACACCACGTAGCTGACGCCACGTAGCTGGCGCCGCGTAGCTCTCATTGCATAGCTCGCGCCGCCAAGCTTCCACCACGTAGCTCACGCAACATAGCTGACACAACGTAACTGACACCACATAGGTCACGCTGCACTGCTTGCACAAAACAGCGTACAGCACATAGCTCACACAGCATAGCTCACAGCACATCGTTCGCGGACCATACCATGCGCAACATATATCACATCGTACAGCTTACACAGCATAGCTTGCACCACATCTCACACAGCGCAAAGCTTACCCAACACGGCTCACGCCACATAGCTTACGCAACATGTTGTTTCTTTCCCCGTGTAATAACTCACCATTTGGGGTCCACGCTGGCTAACATTGCTTGCTGGTTTGTTTTGTTCTGACTGGGCGGAGTGTTGCTTATTCGGCGAAGTTCCACTGGCTGGCCACGCGTGTCTTCTCCACTGGCTGGGCCGAGTTCCACCAGCCAGGGGCCAACGTCCGCCTTCCTATCCCGTGCGCTACACGCGCGCGCTCGCTCGCAGGCGGCGCGCGAAACGCAGGAAACGCATCGCGCCCCCCGACTCCACCTGGCGCGCGCAGCAGCGCTGCAGCACCGTGCGCGATTTCCCCACTTAGCGCCGTCGTCTTGCAGCCATCGTGGGGTTCCGCCCAGCGGGACGCTGCCCTCGCCCTCGCAGGGCCGCCTTGAACGGCGAAGCGGCGAAGTCCGGGAGAAGGCATGTAGTGCAAGCGTGAGCACGTTGCTCCTCCGCTCCATTTGTTCCCTGCCCCCGCCCTGGCCATTGCCACTTGTGGCAGAAACCATGAAGAGGTAGTGTGTGCTCGCTGCTGTGACCGATTCGTTGCATGGCCCATTCCATTTCTGGACGGCCTGTCAGGTTTTCGCGTGGCGGGCTCACGGCCGTATGGGTTTTGTTGTGGCATGTCGTGGCCCGCGCTGAGTTCTGCTGCCTTCGTCTGTAAACTCTAGAACCCTGGCCACTCTTAACACTCACATTCCCGCCCAGACAAACACATAGTAGGTAAGCGTCTCGCAGCGTAAAAACGCATAGTAGGTAAGCGTCTCGCAGCGTGTGGGCAGCAAATTGACTTGACGACTACAACGAAGGTTCAACCAGCACACATGGTCTGTTTTATCCGGATTGCTATGTATGCTCGCGTGCCATTTCAGGGGGGGGAAGGGTAAAAGGGAACGGAAAACCAGGGAGAGGCAGGCGAGAGTGATGATATGGGAGGTATACGTGATGGAAATATGGGTCCGTGGAGGCACGACCATGTGGGCACACGCATTGGTTCATGGAGCGGTGGAAAGGTGGACGTGCGGGGGTACGTCTGCGTAGGTGTATGTGTGTCTAGGTTTCTGCAACGGGGTAACAGGGGCGAACGCATAGAAAGGTGACGTGTGGCTGGAGGCATTGTTGTGCGGAGTTTGGGATGGCTGGGTCCGTGAAAATGTAGAGCATATGGACCCATCGAGATATGGATATATCGAAGATTGGAGTGGAAAAGTGTTAGGGGTAAGGATGTGCTCAGAAACGGGCCCGCGGGGGAGAGGGGGAGAGGGAGGGCGGGATCAGGACAGGGACGGATAGAGCGAGGAAGAGAAGGAGGGCGGTGGAAGTATTGATATGTGAAGGTTTGGATTGAATTGCTTTTGGAAGTATGGAGCTATGGAGATGTTGAAGTATGGATGCGTGCAAACACGGACTCGTGGAGCAATCGCTCTAGTGTTGTATGCATGTATGGAGGCCTGAATGCACAAGGGCATGGAAACATTGATGGAAGCATGGATGTACGGTGCGGAGGCATGGGTGTATGGATGCATGAGGCTAGGAGGGGACGGTGTATTACACGGGGTGGTGCTACAGCTTGGACCACAAGACGCAAGGCTTTCGACGCCCCCTACCCCCCGTTGAATCTCAGTGATAGGTTCTCGGTCGGGCAGCGGTCCGAATCCGATGGGCTCGTTCCCTGTAACAGTACACGTAATCTTTTTGTAAACATACATATATACTTATATCATATTATAATATAGTATATTATGTTATATTCTATTGTATCATATTATATGATGTTCTATTGTATTATATTACAATATGTTATATTGTACTATATTATATCATGACATATCGTATTCTATTATAGTATGTTATATTATAATCTATTATTATATATTGTCTTATAGTCTAGTGTACCATGTTATATTGTATTATACTATATTATATTTTATAGTATTATATTATACCGAAATATATTTATTATGTGGTATTATATTACGTTATATAATATCAGATTTTATTATATCATGCTACAATATATTGTAGTATAGTATAGTATAGCATATTACATTTTATTATAGTCTATTATAGTCTACCAGATTTGATTATATCATGTTATATTCGATTATGTTACATTACATTCTATTATATTATATTCGATCATGTTCTATTAAATTATAACATATTACATAATATTATATATGTTCTTCTTACATTTATATATGTGTATATGTATGTTCATCTTCGACTATTGTTATAGCGGAAAGCCCCCCATGCCCCCCCGTACATAAATTCGGCCTTGGGCGCTCCCACCGACGTCAAATTCGAATTTCGGTTTCGGGAGCTTCTCCCGGCCATCCCCGGACGGTCCCGCAAAGCCCCAAGGCGACCCATGACCGCTCAGAGAGGCCTCAAGGTGGCTTCAAGACGGCCCAAGATGCTCTCACGACGCCCCAAGAGGCCCCCCAGAAGACCCCCAAGAGGTCAAAATCGTCCCATTCCTTCGGGAAACGTGCATGTTTAGCACATCCGCTTCTTTGGCCTTCATCGCGTCCAAGACGGCCCAAGAGGCCCCCAAGATCGCCCCAGGACGGCCCAAGAAGCCCCCAAGGGAGCCCCAAGACAGCCCAAAAGGGCTCCAAAACGACCCAAGAGCGCCCCAAGACGGCCCCCAAAGAGCACCGAAAGGCTTCACAGTGAGCCCCAAGAAGGCCGCAGGAGGCCCCCAAGAAGAACCAAGAGGGCCCCAAGACGGCCCAAGCCCCCCAGGATGGCCCAAGAGGGTCCTGGGAAGGCCCAGGAGGGCCGCCACACAGCCCAAACGAGCCTCAAAAGGAGCCCCACGAGAGCCCCGAGAGGCCATACCCCTATCAGCCATATGAGGCCTCTCGCCCCCACAAGCCTTACGACCACTACGATGCCTCATGGTGCGCCATGAGCCCTGTAAGGCCTGGGAGCCCTATGAGCCCTATGAGCCCGATGACCCCTATGAGCCCTATGAGCCCTATGAGCCCTATGAGCCCTATGAGCCCTATGAGCCCTATGAGCCCTATGAGCCCTATGAGCCCCATGAGCCCTATGAGCCCTATGAGCCCTATGAGCCCTAGGAGCCCTATGAGCCCCATGAGCCCAATGAGCCCTTAAGCCCTATGAGCCCTATGAGCCCTATGGGCCACCTGAGCCCTATGAGCCCTATGATTTTTATGAGCCACATGGGCTCTATGGGTCCTATGAACCCTATGAGCCCAATGAGCCCGTTAAGCCCTACGAACCCATGAGCCGTATGAGCCCTATGAGTTCTGTGAGCCCGTTGGGCCCCGTGAGCCCTATGACCGCCACGAACCCTATTACTCCAATGAGCCCTAGGAGCCCAATGAGCCTTAAGAGCCCTACGTGCCCATGAGCTCCCCGAGCTCCATGAGCCCCATGAGCCTGATGGGCCCTTTGAGGCCTATGAGCACTAGAAGCCCCATGACCTTTATGAGCTCACGAGCCCCAGGAGCCCCATGAACTCAATGAGCCGAGCCCCATACCCCCCCGACCCTCCATGAAACCATATGAGCGCGATGACTCCTATGAGGCCTATGCGCCCTATGAGCTAGAACGCCCTCAGCACTAGGAGCCGTGAAGCCTTGCGAGACCCATGAGACCCCCCTCTAAGCCCTACGAGCCCAGTGAGCAGTATACGGCCTATGGGCCCTATGATCCCTATGGCCCCGATTTGCCCCTTCACCCCAATCGGCCCCATAAGCCCTACGAGGCCTACGCGCTCTGTTAGCGCTATGGGCCCTATGGCCCCCCGGAGCGTTGCGAGCTCTATGAGCCCAATGGCCCCCAAGAGCTGATGACTCCAGGGAGCCCCAGGACCCTTACAACACCATGAGCCTCCTATGACCCCCATGACCTCTGCAAAAGCCACTCAGCATTATGAGCCCCGCGCCCGATGTGCACAAACAGTTTCATCACCCCAACGAACCCCATGAGCCCTGTGAACCCTGTGAGTCTCATGACCCCCTGGAGCCACATCGGCAGCATCACCCCTCGCCTAAAATGGGGGCTCCGAGCCCTTGGGCCCCATGACGGCAGAGACCCTTTCTGAGCTCTTTGAGCCGCAGTATTCCCTGGGTCCTATCAGCCCTGTTTACTCCATGGTCTCCATGGCCAGAACACACCGCGGCTGTGACGACAACCGATCTCATCGCGCCTCCCTGGCACCATGCGACCAAGATTTTAAAGGTGAAGCGCAGCGAGCCGGTAAAATCTTGTGTGTGTATATATATATATAAATGTACATATATGTGTATACAGGTTGATAAGCACTCCGCCCCATCGAAAGCAGGGCCAGAAATCACTCCGCCCTGGTGCGCTAATGCTTAAATCACTCCGCGGTCGGACATTTCGAGCTGTCAAGATGATATTATTCATTGTCGTTGCCATGCCTTTCTCAACGCGAGGCTTCAGTGTGCTCGCTCTCGCTATGATGCCGCATGGCCCTGTGCTTCCTTATCCAACGCGGTCGCTCATGCTCCACTGGCTGGCCATCCGAAGGGTGTTACGAAAGCTCGTGAGTCAGTGTCAAGGCGTGTCTGCGTCCTCGTCGGTTGTCGGCGGCACGCGGGATCAACCGAGCAGTTCTCCGCCTATGGTAAGAACTTTAGCACCTCCGAAGTATGGACTTTTGGAGGGCATGAGTGTATGGGTGCGTGTGTCTACGGAAGAGAGCGTATAGGGGGCGTGGGTTTGGCGGCATGGAGGCGCGGACATATGGGACATGCATGCGCGAGTGAGGAAGAAGAGAAGGAAGGGGCGAGGAGGAGAAGGAGAAGGACGAGGAGAAGTCGCAGAACTCGCAGAAGCAGGAGCAGGAGCAGCACGAGTGCGAGGAGGTGGGTGGTGTGAGGGGCAGGAGGATGAGGGTGTGGGGTGCTGCCGGTCTCCATCTGACCCACCATCCATCCATCCCTGCCCTCATGTCCCTCTCCCCCGTCCCCATCTACTACAGTTGGGGCCCATGCCAAGAAACACCCTGCTTGCCTCCAGGGTGTCCTGGGTTTCTTCGGTTTCGATAGTTTGCTTTGGAAAGCGCGACGTTCCCACACCAAAAATCGATGGACGTCTTGGGTTCTCAGGTTTGGGTTCCTTGTGGAAGGCTTCTTGTGGACGGGCCTGCTGCCGGTCACTCTCAGACTCCCCGCCCCACCCCGTCCTTGCCATCCCCCCCTGGGGCCAAGCCCGCGGCACTGCCAGTCGCCAGCGGAGATCAGCCCCGGGGCGCCGCCGAGCTCTGCCGGAGGGGAGGAGCCGGAGGCCCTAATGCGCCGTGTCGCTGCTCTTGCGCCTCCCCCTTCCTCATTCCTCTTCCTTCCGCTCCCCGCGCCCCACCCCCTACCCTGCCCCTGCCCCTGCCCCTGCTGTTCCCCCCGTCCTGCTGTCTTCCTTCGCATCCACATCCTGCCCGTGCTGCTCCCCCTCCTGGTGGCTGCCGCTTCCCCCCGACGTGGGACCATAAAGGTTTTGTGGGCCAGCAGCGAACGCTTTCAGGGTGAGGGTGATCGCTTCCATTCTGGGCTCTGGCGACTTCGTGGGGTTCGAGCACCGCGTCTTGCTGGGGAGATCCTCCGACAGCTAGGCTTGAAAAGTAGCCTCGCAGACGGATGGAAACGCTTCATCTTCTGCCAGTAAGCATCGGTGGATCTGAGTGATAGAAACTCTCTCGGCCAGTACGCAAAGCTCGGTGGATCCTTTCGTATTTCAGTGGGCTTGTCGTACGCTTGCCATGGAACCCCATGCGATCCTTACAAACTTTCGTACAGGATGCAAGCCTGCTTATGACAAGCGGAACGAGGATAATATATGTTTGAGTATACAGGTTGAAGAGGAGGAGTTTGGATGAACATGATGCGTTAGGATAGGACGGATTCGAGAATGATGCTCTATGAGAAAAAGCTTTAGGGAGCCCAGAGGGGGTCAGACGAGGAAAAGGAGGAGGAGGACGAGGAGGAGAAAAAGGCCCAGGAGGAGGAGAGGAGTAGGAGGAGGATACTTGTAGCACGAGCAGGTGTGATGGAGGGAGGGGGAGAAGGAGGCCGAGTTTGAGGAGGAGGAGGAGGAGGAGGAAGAGGAGGAGGAGGAGGAGGAGGAAGAGGAGGAGGAGGACGAGCAGAAAATGAATGAGTAGGAGGCAGCTGGCACTTCTCTATTATGTTGCGCGGGCGCGCTCCCGCTGCCTCCGATCGGGGCTGGGCGGGAAGGAGGGCCAGGAGCAGTCAAGCGGACCGTGGCCGAGCACAAGAGCTGTTCTTTTTGGATGCGGCAAAGCTGGTCCTCCTTCTGCTGCTCCTCCTCCTCCTCCTCCTCCTCCTCCTCCCCCTCCTCCCCCTCCCCTCCTCCTTCCTTCGCCTCCTCCTCCGCATCCCCTCCCTCCTCCTCCTCCTCCTCCTCCTCCTCCTCCTCTCATCTCCTCCTTCTCCTCCTCCGCCTCCCCCTCCGCCTCCTCCTCCGCCTCCCCCTCCTCCCCCTCCACCTCCTCCTCCTCCTCCACCTCCTCCTCCTCCTCCTCCTCCTTCGTGTCATGGAATTCTAGAGCGTTGCTGCAATACGAGGGGGCCCACGCTAGTGAGAAGTTGTCATATACTCAGGAGCTCCGACTGGGATCCACAGTCACGGCATTGCAGGAGATTCACCAGCGTGCGACGCGGCTAATTCCTTTTCTTAGGCGTGTTCTCCCGGGTGCTCTAGTTTACTCGAGTTTTTGTGGGGATGACCGAGCTGGACGGATTCGTGGTGGGGTCGCCACTTTCGTTCCAGGGATTTTGACTAGAGGCCATCGTCACCCTTCCTTACCTCCTGGCGTCACTGCCACCCCGCTCTCCCTCATCGATGGCCGTGTGCTCCGTGTTGTCTTCGAAAATCAAGGCACGAAACTAATTCACTATATGTGCACAATCATGGTTTAACCTCAGAACAGGTATGGAACGTGTGCAATCAGATAAATCGGGATCGGACCCTGGCCGAATCGTCTCCTGAATCGGTTTTAGTTGTAGTGCACGGTGATTTCAACTTCGCGTCCGAGGAAAAACTATCGCTTGCGCAGCCTTCGGAGGCTCAGAGGGTCGCTCGACCGCTTCACGCCCAGGCCCCGCGGCGAGCTGATGCACTAAATAGTTTGGTTGAGATCTCACCCGCGGCAGCGACTCACTATAACAAGCAGACTGAAGCTGTTGCCGCTATTGACGGAGTTGGGTGCTCGTGGCCAGGATGGGTGCTCGCTCAGGTGAATGCTAGTGCTCGTGTGGAAGGGCTCCAAGAAAAAACTGCATCGTGCTAAGATGAGTGACCATGCTGCTCTTACTATATCTATGTGCCAACGGAAACCTCAGGACCCTGGAGAGCGCCCGATCCCCAATCATGTGTGTAGCTCTACAGAGTATAAGCAGTGCCTTGCCAAGTTTTTGGATGCGGAGGAGGCTAGCTTGATGGCCATGTGCCCGCCGCGGCGCTTGCTGAGGCAGAACTATCTGATGCAGGAGGCTGGGAGGGAAGCGAGGGACCGTTTGATGTTTCGCAAGCCGTCGGACCCCCGCACGCTACGGTTTCTCGTGCGTGCCCTTGCCCCAGCAGTATGGCGTCAGGATGCGGCCACAGCTGATTGCTGTGCTTGTGGAGGGACAAAGGAAGGAGGAGGAGCAGGATCGATTTGCTGCTTTGGCTAATCATTGGGGCCCCATCTTTTCCAGCAAGCCGTGGCCATCGAAAACTGCCAGTGCTTACTGCGACCGCTTCGTTCGCCCCGTCGACTTTGCCGACTGCCCGCCGCCGTCGCTCGCCATGCTGAATAGAATTGGACGTTCTGTTAGTGATTCAGCTCCTGGAGTTGACAGATTATGTTATGCAGCGTGGTTGGCCCATCCGAGTGGGCTTCTACTGTTGCACGATTTGCTTTGGTGGATGATGTCTGGTTACAGCATCCCTGCCGCGGAGAGTGTCACGCTGCAGGCCTTTTTGCCGAAAGGAGAGTCTAGCACGGACACGAGGAGGGCGACTGCGAGAGGAAAGGTTCATCGGTTCGCGTTCTCGGTCTTCGAAACACCAGCACTAAGTTGCTCACAGCCACCATGAACATGGCGATTAGAAAGCCGTTCGTTCGATTCGTTCCCCAGGACCAGCGTGGCTTTATGAAAGGTCGGAACTTTTGCCAGAACATCTTCGAGGTGGACGCCCTCGCTCGTGTGCACTCTGCCCGCCCTGAGGCTGACGACCGTTGTCCAATGCTGTACGCCTTGGACTACGGCCACGATTTCCCGAGCCTGTCCCAGGAGTTCGTGGTTCTGGTTTTGGGGAGGATGGGGTGTCCGCTCGGGTTTCTGATGTTTGTCGAGACGCTGTACGATAGCATCGAAGGAGTGATGTCGGTCCAAGGGATTATGGCGCATGTTTTCTGTCTTCGTTCGGGAATTATCCAAGGATGTGCGCTTTCTGGATCGTTATTCGCGATTGCCCTCACGCCGGCCCTGATTGACCTCAACCGCTGCTTTGAAGCCCCGCGGAAAGGTATCAACCGTGCCTGTGCAGACGACTTGGGTGGAGCCTTGTCGGACATGCTTTTGCTGTTGCAGCTTGGACGTGTGATGAAGGTCGTTGAGCTGATCGCGCACCTGTGTCTTAAGCCTGCCAAGTGTGTCTTGACTCCAGTCTCTGGTCCGTTTACCCCTGCACTGAAGGCCCAGGTCCGCAAGTTTCTGAACATGCTCATCCCCGAGTGGTCCGAGTTTCGCACAAAGGCAAAACTGTTTTATCTGGGTATGTGGATTGGCCCCGCGACAGAGCTGATTGATTCCTGGGGTCTCCCTCGCCAGAAGTATCGAGATCGTGCTGCGGCAACCGGTGCTGGTAATACTCCTGCATCGTCGTCTGCGGTCATGTACTCGACGCGTGCCGTGTCCGTCCTCAGCTATGTCACGCAGTTATTCGTCTGCCGCTCGGTGCGTTTCGAGCACGAGACTGGGCGTATCCTCATGAGTGGAATGCTCCCCGTGTGTGCCCCTTGGAGGTGCTCAGCATAGCCTCGCTCGCTCGGACTGCACGATCGACTTTGCCAGATCATGCTCGGATGCATCGCTGGTTAGTTCGCATGACAGACGCGTTGGATGAGTGCCGCCTGACAGTGTTGCCCGCTGGTGAACGGTGCCCTCGGCACTGGAAGTGCCGCGCGTTTGTCGAGTATTTGGATGATGCTGACCACGGACTCGGATGCCCGATGCACGTTGCTGCTGCCGCCGCCTGCCGAGAAAATGACGTGAAGCCGCAGCGTGCCGCAAAGTTAGCTTGCATCCGGTGCTGGCCACGGAACGGAATCGGAGAGCTGTATGAGTCCTGTCTGTTGAAGTGGTGGCCCGAGCGGGCTGCGGAGATCAAGGCCCTTGATTGGCCCAGCATCTTTTGTGTTCTCAGGAGGGTCCCTCCTTCCTGGACTTGGTCGTGACACAGAACTCTGAGAGGTGCGTGGCTCACGTCCCATCGTATTCTGAATGAGTGTGGCCGTAGGGGGTGCATTTTTGGATGTGAGGGCGAGCCCGATCGTCAGCTGCACTACGCCAGCTGCCCTCGCCTTGCCATGTCTGTCTCAACTGTGTTGCGCTACAGGTGGCTGTCATCAGATCCGTTGGCCAGATGGGGGGTCCCGATATGCACCGTTCCTGTTCTTGAGGAAGTTTTCATTGGTTGTCATGTCTATCGCTCTCTCCGCCACCTCCCCTCTGCCACTCTACTCGACCCTATTGTGAATCTTGATGCGGCAGCGGCTGCCGTCCGCGAGCTGCACCTCACGGCGCCCGACGCCGAAGCGCGCCGCGGGTAGGGGACGTCGTCGTCGTCGTCGTGGTACGCTTGCCTCCTCCTCCTCCTCCTCCTTGCGCGAGAGGGATGGATATCCAAAGCGCCCCAGGGGCAATAGAGCCCGAGAAGCCACGGCCATCGCCCTCCGTGTTCCAGACCACGCGCCGAGCGCACAGGGACAACTGTTCGGCGGTGTTGCGTGGCCCGTCTCCGTTGTCTGGGTGAGCTGCATTTTCCCAGGCCCGAGACATAATGATTCGGCACGGCCCATATCCCCTACGGTAGATCGACAAAATGTTGCACCATTTGGTGCCGAAGACAGCGGACATCGTTTCCACATCGACGTTTCCATCTGATCCTCCCCCCCACCCCCGTCTAATATTGGCTACGGTCCGGGGGTCGCCGAAACAGCTCGGTGGTGCAACATTGCGTCGATCGCCTGGGGGATTCCAAGCAGCTCCTCGTCGCATGCCCCCAATATTTGATGGGGGAGGGGAGGGGGCGGAGTGTTGCAGTGCGCATTCCAGGGCATTTTGTCGATGTTTTTTTGTAGGATGGATATCTCAAGCTCTCCGCCGCCTCTGGCGGTGTGCGCTGCGAGCAGGAACTCGGCGAAGCCACAGGAAAACGCGGTATGGACAGTGCAGCTCCGCACGCGTGACGCACTTTGACGGGCAGCTTTGACGAACTCAGGAGGTGAACTTCGTGCGACGAGCTGCAGCAGGGCCCTGGCCTGGGGCTGCCTTTGCTCCCTCGGCGGGGCGAGCCACCGCCACCGGAAAGCGACGACCTTCGCGGCAACAGCGCGCGGCGCCAGGCTGGAGACGCGGGCGCTGGGCACGGACTTCGAGAAGACATGACCCGCAGTGTTAATTAGGTCGGGCATGTCCCCCTAGAGGCGGATTTTGGGTGAATAATTAATGATATTGTTTTAAAATGCCCCTAGATAGTCAAAACGTGTTTCAAATAATCGTCCCCAAACATGTTTTGTTGAATACTATGTTTGAAGATTCCTCCTGTGACCTCGGGTGGCACCTGGGCGTCGACGTTTTACCTGCTCCTTGGCGCCGGGCGGACATGTCTTGGCCAGCGGGGTTGGAGGCGTGAATCAGTGCATCGGGCGAGTCTGCGAATGCGCAACGGGCAACGGGATGCACATGCAGCGCCGAAGATGCGCGCGCTCATTCGTTGCCGTCGTACAGTTTCCGTCGACGTAGACGCTGCGGCCGATCTCGCGGTGCCGGGGCGACGCTGGTCGAGGCTGATGCGACTCGGATGGGCCAGTCGACGTCCCTCCTCCTCCCCCTCAATGCTATAAGCTTTCGGGAGGCACAAACGCGACTGCCGGTGGACGCCTCCTCCTCCTCTTCCCTCCCATGGAACCGCCAGCAGGCGCGTCCGTAGCGGCAGACAGGACAATCCGCCTGACTATCTCATGCGGTTTGGGCCCCCCCTTTTTTCTATGATCGTCGGCCCGGCCCCTGGCTCAGAGCAAGATACTGGCCACTCGAACTACTGCCTGCATCACGAATGTGCCCACCGTGGGCCGTCTCGGGCGCCCAGAGGCCTTTCGGCGTTCGCATTTCCCGCGTTTGCCCTGCCGTTGCCCCCGCTTGATTGGGCTCTTGCGGCCCCGGATTCGACGGCGCCTATCCGCCCAGTCACTTGGAGTCCGCGTCCGCTTACGCGACGGCAAGCGCGGCTCCAGGCGATCCTTCGATTGCCAAGGCCTTGATAGTCGAAGCCACCGCTGCCCCGAGCTGACCTGCCTGCACTCCAGGCTGCTGCTGCGGAGTTTCGGATGCCCGCGTGGTCTCGCCGCCGGGAGTCGAAGCCGAGGCGGCACTGCTTGCAGGCTTCGCCACAGCCTTTGCTGCCTTGGCCACCGTCTCGCGCTTCGGGCGCGTGCGGGCGTCCTTGGGGTTCTCCGTGCTCCCGCCATTAAAGCACTTCCCCTCGCTGGCTTGCAGCTTCTGGTGCAGCTACGTGCACGCGCTGCCCTGCTTGCAGCTAGCATCGGATTGTAAAAACGTTCAGAAGTTCGGTTGTTCTGAGTCCGTTCCCCTTGTTCATGACGTTGGCCTGCACTCCCTTGGGGCGCACCTGCCTTGGCCTTTGGGCCAGGCTTCAGCGGCTGACCGCTGCCCTTGCCATCACCCTTGAGCAAGGCAGTCGGAGCTTCCTCCGACGCAGCCGTAGAAACTGCGAGCGTCGGCTGCGGCGCTCGGCGCGGGCTGCGCCGTGACCTCCTGCAGGCGAGCGTACAAAGCCTCCCATCTCTGTTTGCGCATAACACGATGGGGTCACTTGGGGAATCAAGGTCCCGTAAAGCAACCCAGTTAGTTGATAGAAGATGTTTCATTACAGTGCGAAGGAGATGGATGGGAGGGAAATTATGCCAGATATTGGCACGAGCGCACCTAGCTTGGCTTCCCCCCCTTCTCCTCTCCGTCCGAAGCAATGGGTCCTTTCTCCTCCATGGGTCGCAGGCCCCCCCAACTCCATTCTCCGAGGTCTCGCAGCTGCGACCTGCGTAGACACGATGCGGCTGGAGGATCCTGCGGGGGTCCCTGTCAAGATGGGTTCCGCGTGGTCCCCCTCCCAGGCCTTCCCATTCATTGCGTTAGTCCATGAGTCGAGTTGGGCACCTTTTGGGACAACGCACGCAGTGTGTTCTGTGGAAAGCAGCACACAGTCTTTGGAAATAAAACACACACAGTCTGCGTCTTTGTTCCAAGAACCTGGTGTGCGTATGCTTTCCCACAGTGTGTTTTTTCCCCCACAGCGCAGGACGTCGAGGTACTTTCCCCCCTCCGCTCCAGAGGGGGCTCCCTCTCTCTTTGGATAGGTGCTGCGGAGGTCGCCGTCGGATGCTGGTGCAGGTTCCGTGGCCCCTCTGCTGCCGAAGTTGGCTCGTGGCTCCACAAAGGCCAGCCCAATTAGGGGCAGCCCTAGCCATCCCCATCCATCCACCCCAATCCAAATCCAAATGCAAATCCAAATCCAAATCCAAATCCAAATCCAAATCCTTCCTTCCATTCATCCATCCATCCCATCCGTCCATCCATCCATCCATCTCGGTCCATCCATCCATCCGTCCATCCATCCCAACCCTGTAATCCATCCATCCCATCCATCCGTCCATCCATCCATCTCCATTCATCCATCCATCCCACCCATCCATCCATCCATCTCGGTCCATCCATCCATCCGTCCAGCCATCCCAATCCTTCCATCCATCCCAATCCTTCAATCCACCTATCCTATCCATCAATCCATTCATCCATCCATCTCCATCCATCCATCCATCCCACCCACCCATCCATCCATCCATCTTCCACCCGCCCTTCCCCCCCCCCACACCCGAGGCGCGGCGCTGGGGCCAGCGGGAGCGAGCCCCATGGGCGCCGCCGCGCGGGGGGCCGGGGGAGGGAGCGCGACGGCCGAGCGAGGGGCGGGGGAGCTTCGACGGAGGGGCCTCCGAGTGGGCAGTTCCTCCCCTCGAGGCCGAAGACCGTGTCTGTTCCGGGGGGGGGGGGGGGGGCATGGGAACGGGGCCGTCACGGAAAGAGGAGGGGCTCCGACGGCGGGTCCTCCGAGGGGACAGCTCCCTCCCCCCTTCGAGGCCACAGACTGCGTCTGCTCCACGGGGAGCGCACTGGTTCGGCTGCTGGGGCCAGAGGGAGAACGCGCTTGCACAGAGGAGGGGAAGGGACAGGGAATGGAGCGCAGGGAGGGGTGGAGGGGGGGGCAGGGCGAGTGAGCGGAGACGAGGTCAGCGGGGAAGGGGCACGAGGGAAAGAGGGGAAGGGAAAGGGGCTGGTTGGTTGGGGAGGGACAAGAGGGGGAGTGGAGGGATGGATGGCAGAGGGGGGGCAGAGCACGGGAGTGGACGGAGGGAGGGAGATGGGCCCGCAGGGGGCACGAGAAGGCAAGTCTGCTTAGGAGTGAAAAGTTGGCAAGAAGGTCAGAGGAAGGAGGAGTATCATGAGCATGATGGTGATGACGATGACGATGAGGATAAAGATGATGACGCCGATGATGATGATGATGATGATGATGATGTTTATGATGATGCTGATGATGATGACGACGATGATGATGATGATGATGATGATGATGATGATGATGATGATGATGAGGAGGAGGAGGAGGAGGAGGAGGAGGAGGATGTCTCCTTCCGTTTGGCTTTGAAGGCCTTCTGAAAGAGTGCCTCGTGGGAGAGAGGAGGGGGGGGCGTGTACAACGTTGGCCAAATGCACCGCAATCACACCCATGAATACCACACACCACTAGCCGACGCCAAGAAGAGGCAGCAAGAGCATGCACCCAAAACGGACAACACTTACATATGTGAGTAACGGCTCTACACCAACAGCAGACGCCACGAAAACAGTTTGAATGTATTGAAGTTATGTTTGGGGCTCGCCCGTGGTACAATATGTGTTCCGGTGGCCCACAAGCAACAAAGCACGGCGCCTCCCCTCGTGTCAGGGACCAGCCGTCCTCCTGGATTAAAAAAACCTACACCCCCATCACGGCTTTTATTCCGCAGGGAATCAGCCCCGATTTCCCACATTGGTCTCGGATGATGATACGTATTGATGCTGACAGTGCGGTAGGCCGTATGGATCCCATCGGCGAGGACGCACGGCGTCCGGGAAGAGTGCGCATTTGTCTTTGAGTAGGAGCGAGCATGGCGTCGAGCAGAGACATTACACCGTGTGCGCGCACACGCACCATTCGGTGGCCGAGGTTCGCACCGGACCCAGAGCCGCTTGTCCGCCTCGGACTGGATCGCTCGCCTTGTGTCCGGAGTGCCCGCCACGCTGCAGACGCCGTGGTGCAGCGTCGTGCTGCAGCGCGGTACATCTGCAACTCTCAAACCTGTCACTCACACGGCACGGCGAAGATTTGGTTGACGACCGCGCGGGTCGGTCCGGCAACCCCTCGCGCGGGATCTTCAGCGAGCGCGGCTCTGCAATTCCGCCGGGCGTGGCGCGTCCGCGGGGAGGATCCAGCTGCCGCGGGCGCACTCTCTCCTCCTCCTCCCGACCCTCCTCGTCCTCAAGTTCGCCATCTCGTCGTGCTTGAGACCAGTTTGTTTTCGCCGTCCATGTGCGCCGGAATTTCCCTCCTCTCCTTTGCGGCCGCTTCTCGTGCCTCCGCCCGCCTCCTGCATGGCCCCGAATCACATCAGCCCCCCCCGTTCGTGTTTTACTGCACGTGACAGTGCCTGTCGCCGTCGACCAAAAAGTGCACGTTCCTCCCGTCCCATTGGAAAAGCTCTCGTGTTTCCTCTCTCGTGTTTCTCCCCTCGCAGGTCTTGTAAAGCATTCTGGCTCGTGTTTCTTCCGCTGACTCTTGCTCCGTCGCACCTGGACGTAAGAATCTGCAGAGGACTGGCACACCAGTATGCAATGAGATGTGCGGCGCTCGCACGTTGTCGACCCAGAGGCTGCGCAGAGTTCGGCGTGTCAGAAACACATAAAAACGTTCCTCCCGCCCCCTTCCCCGTCCCCCAACGCTGCCCGCAGCCGGCGGTCGAGCTGCAGCCGCGGCGCTGGCCGCACCCCCAGCCCGCGGCGTCACCGCCGCCCGGTGCCGGCGGCAGCGGGCGCCACCGCCGACGTCGTCGCGTCTGCCGATTGTGTGTCGGGGGAGGCCAGGCGCACCGCATAGCAGACGCACAGTCAACCCGCATAGTACGGATGGGCAACTATCCTAAGGGTACCCTCGCATCCTTGCCTCCTCGGTCCATCCTTGGCCACTTTTGTTGGCCGCGCCCCACTCGAGAAGCTTCGAAATGGGCGTCCAAGGCCCTTGCATCCTTATCGCGCATCCTTACAATGCGGGTTGACTGTATCCTGGACCCTCCTATAGGCCAAGCAGGTGGGGTCCGAGCACAGTCGGGATACGGTCGAAGGGTCGTGCCGCATCGGCGATGCATCGGTGATGCGGCGCGATGTGGAGCCCAATGTTCTCCACCCCGACGCCGCCGACGCATCGCCGACGTCGCTGATGCGTCGGCGATGCATCGGAGATGCGGCGCGATCCTTCGACCCCAAGTACTCGAACCCCATTTTGGAGGCCTTCCTTAGTTCCCTACCTAGGCTCTGCCTAGAAGGGTTCTTACTCTCTAGCTTAAAGGGGCCGGGCAGTGGAAAGCGCCCCGGGCGGTTCCCCCAGTCCCCGCCCCGCGGTTCCCCCCAGTCCCCTGGGAGCTTTAGCTTTAACTTTAGCTTTAGCTGAGCTTTAGCTTAGCTTTAGCTTAGCTTTCGCTTAGCTTTAGCTTAGCGTTTCGCTTAGCTTTTCGCTTAGCGTTTAGCTTAGCTTTAGCTTAGCTTTAGCTTAGCTTTAGCTTAGCTTTAGCTTAGCTTAGCTTTTAGCTTAGCTTTAGCTTAGCTTTAGCTTAGCTTTAGCTTAGCTTTAGCTTAGCTTAGCTTTAGCTTAGCTTTAGCTTAGCTTAGCTTTAGCTTAGCTGTTAGCTTAGCTTGAGCTTAGCTTGAGCTTAGCTTTAGCTTAGCTTTAGCTTAGCTTTAGCTTAGCTGTAGCTTAGCTTTAGCTTAGCTTTAGCTTAGCGTTACTGTTACTACTAATGCTGCTTTCCTAGGGGTTCCAACTCCTAGGTAGGGTCGCACTGGGATAATTTTGGGCATCTTTCGGGGGTATTTTTTCCCTACCTAGGCTCTGCCTAGAAGGGTTCTTACTCTCTATCCCCTACCTAGGCTCCGCCTAGAAGGGTTCTTACTCTCTATCTTAAAGGGGCCGGGCAGTGGAAACCGGCCCGGGCGGTTCCCCCGGTATCCGCCCCGCGGTTCCCCCAGTCCCCTGGGAGTTTTAGCTTTAGCTTTAGCTTAGCTTTAGCTTAGCTTTAGCTTAGCTTTAGCTTAGCTTTAGCTTAGCTTTCGCTTAGCTTTAGCTTAGCTTTAGCTTAGCTTTAGCTTAGCTTCAGCTTAGCTTCAGCTTAGCTTTAGCTTAGCTTTAGCTTAAGCTTTAGCTTAAGCTTTAGCTCTAGCTTAGCTTTAGCTTAGCTTTAGCTTAGCTTTAGCTTAGCTTTAGCTTAGCTTTAGCTTAGCTTTAGCTTAGCTTTAGCTTAGCTTTAGCTTAGCTTTAGCTTAGCTTTAGCTTAGCTTTAGCTGAGCTTTAGCTTAGATTTAGCTGAGCTTTAGCTTTAGCTTAGCTTTAGCTTAGCTTTAGCTTAGCTTTAGCTTAGCTTTACTGTTACTACTAATGCTGCTTTCCCAGGGGCTGCAACTCCTAGGTAGGGTCGTACTGGGATAATTTTTTCCTTTGGTGCCAGTCGCAGATTCGAGCGCCACTTGGCCAAAGGAAGGCTTCGTTCCCTGCCCATGGTTCCTCATGGCAAGTCTTTGACTGTACTTTCCATCTGGCTTCCAGTTCGTTGGTTGGTAGCGCTGGTGCCTAAATCGGGGCATACGCTCTTCTTGTGGCTCGTCTGCTGCTGCCAGGCCGCTGCTGATGCGGGTGCTGCCGTGGAAGGCACAACAACGGAGTTCCATTTTTGATGGCACGGACAAGCTGTAGCGTCAGCGCACGGCCACATACGACCGAAATCGATCACATACGACAGATCGTCGAAGGACGAGTGATGGTGGAAGGTGGCGATGATGCATGAAGACGTTGTCTCACTGCCACGGTTGCGTGTGTTTCCCCCGCGCAGTCGCAATGCCAGTCATCCTCTTTCTCCTCTTCGTCGTCTTCCTCCTCGTCCTCCTCCTCCTCCTCCCTGCCCTCCCCTTCCTCCTCCGCGTCCAAAGGTGAATGGTATGCACACCGGACGTCTCGTCACTTCCACCCCTGCGTCGCTTCTTTTTCTCGCTCCCCCTGCCCGTCCTCCTTGGGCCTTCTACCTTTGTCGACACATTCGTGCCGGCGGCTGCCTTTGGTCACCCCATTTGCATGTCCAGCGAATGTTGGCGACCGACTCCTGGAGGCGAGCTGTGGGTGGCGGGCTTGCTGTGGAAACGAAACCTCCCGCCTCCGAAGACGACGTCCGAACACCTCGATCCTCGACCGTCGACACTTCGTTGCTCGATCCCCGACCCTCGATCATCGCCCCTTCGATACGCAATCCCCGATCCCTCGACCCTTCGACTCTTCGACCATCGATTCTTCGACCCTTCGACCCTTGGATCCTCGACCCTTCGACCCTTCGACCCTTCGAACCTTGGATCCTCGACCCTTCGACTCTTCGAACCTTGGATCCTCGACCCTTCGAACCTCGGATCCTCGACCCTTCGATCCTTCGAACCTAGGATCCTCGACCCCTCGACCCTTCGACCCTTGGATCCTTGGATCCTTGGATCCTCGACCCTTCGACGCCTCGACTTTCGAGCCTCGATGAGGGGGCGCCCGCCCGCCCCGAGCTGCGCCCACCCCTTAGATGCCGCAGCGAGCCGCCCTCCGCCTCCCCGGAGCCCGGGGTGCTGGGCGCGTGGCGCCGGAGACCCCACCCCCTGGGAGCGGGCCGTGGGCGCCCCGGCGAGTCGTCTTGTTGCTGCTCCTCCTCTCCTTCCCGCTTCGCTCCTCCCTCCTCCTCCCTCCTCCTCCTCCCTCCTCGTCCTCCTGCTCCTCTTCCTCCTCCTCCTCCTCCTCTTCCTCCACCTCTTCCTACGCCTCCTCCCTCCTCCTTCCTCCTCCTCCTCCTTCCTCCTCCTCCTCCTCCTCCTCCTTCCTCCTCATCCTCCTCCTCCTCTTCCTGCTCCTCCTCCTCCTCCTCCTCCGCCTCCTCCTCATCATCCTCTCCTCCTCATCCTCCTCCCTCGCTTCTATCTCTTCCTCCTCTCTCCTCCTCCCTCCTCCTCATCATCCTCCTCCTCATTCTCCTCATCCTCCTCCTCATCCTCCTCATCCTCATCCTCATCCTCATCCTCATCCTCATCCTCCTCCCTCCTTTCTCCCGTCCTTTTTTACCGTTGGCCAGACCTGAGTCCTAGGATTGTAGCGTTATTATTCTTCCGCCTCCTCCTCCCTCCTCCTCGTCCTCTCCCCTACTCCATCCTCTTTGCCGTTCTGGCCCAAGGCGTTGAGCTTGCAACTGCACCCTTCAGAGCGGCATATTGATGTTGCAGGCTGAATTGGGTCTTAACATGCTTTCAATTCGAAGTATCTCAAGCATGAGTCTTTCCTGTGTGAGCTCCTGTTGAATGATGGGTGGTGATACGTTTGCAAGCACTGCGCCGCACTCGAGTCGGACTCGTGCGTGGGCAGCTTCTCTGCGTGGTCGGCTGGTTCGTCGCTCGCCCTCTATGGTGGCAAGGATGGTGGCAAAAGTGGAGATGCTGGAAGCCAGGGCAGCGATAAAAGGATCCATCCGCCGCGATGCGTCCGCCGTTGCTACCATGGACGCCTCCCCGCCGCCGCTGTCAGCCGAGCAAGCCTACAGTTGCCAGTGCTATGCAAGAAGCTTGGCGTTAAGCAAGGCGCGTTGGCACATAAAGAAAACGGCTTCCAAGATGCTCCAGCAGCCTTCGCCGCGGCCTGCCAAGACGGACGCGCTCAACGCCGAACATGCGACTCGTGCAACTCGGCCGTCGGCCAGGAAGCGTCGAGTGGACGGCTGCGCTGGCGGAGCCGCTCTTCGACACCTCCAGACTGGGCCTCCTCCTCTCTTGACTGAAGACACTCAACCGTCGTCAGAGAGCGATGAGGACACCAAACATGTCAACCCGACGCCAAAAGCGTGCCGCGGCGATGCGTGTCCAGCTGCAGGGGCTGCAGGCCAAGCTGCTGGGGCTGCAGGCGGTCCTGCCGCGGCGAGTGCCGCTGGCGCAGGCGCCGCCGCGCCCGCGGCCCGTGCCGCCGCAGCAGGAGCACCGCGGGTGGCGCCAGCCCCTGCGGGCACCTCGCCCTTGCGCGCTGCCCGTGGCGCATGTCATCCGCCGCCATCTGAGCCCCACCTCCCCTGGACTTATCGTGTTCCAACCTATTTCAGCCTTGATCACCGGAAGGAATTTCGAGCACCAGGAAAATACCGAAACTTGAGTGTTTTCACGTGTCGGGCCCTGGGAGGCGATACTGGTTCGACACCGTTTCGATACTTTTCTGGGTGCTCGAGATTATTTCTGGGATGTGGTCCTAGTACTGGACCACAGAACCGCGTCCGGGGCAGCGCAAACACTGGCTGGAATGCGCCGTCGAGTACCAGAACTGAGGGCGCCAATGCGCCACCGCGCTGCCCGTCTCGGGACGGCCTCCGGGCCAATGGGGCACGTCGTTCGTTCGTTCGTTCCCCCAGGCCACCCGCATCAGGTGTTTTGGGACATCCAGATGCCAATCTACTTTCGGCGACTTCCTGCTTCTAAAGTCGAGTGGCTTTCCCTCTGCTCTCCTCTTCAGGGGGCGGGCGAAAGCCCAATCTACTTCCAACGCCTTCTTACTTCATGTTTCTACGCACTTCTTCCGACCGCCGGGTATAGTCTGATGGCTAGAGGGTCGGACATACCAAATCAAGGATGCTCTTGTGTCCTGTGTATTGCGCATCGTGTCCTCTACTTTCGTGGGGGCAAGGGTGCATTCGTGTCCTGTGATTTCCGCGGATGTCTGGGGATTTGGTCCAGCGGCGTTCTAGGCGCGTCGTGCCGCGGGGAGGCCGCGGCCCTTGTCAAGGGCACCTTCGTGTCCCCTCAGATTTGTGGCTAAGTTCGGTTCGAGAGGCAAGATTGTGATCATGAGCGCCGCGCCCCTGGCGCCGCGGCGAAGGGTGCTCTGCGATGTCCTCTGAGTGCGGCCGTGCCCCCTGTGAACCAACGAAGTGTTGATCCGGGGCCGCCCCCGTGCAACAGGGTATTCTGCGCTTCCTGTACTTGCCCAGCCCCGCAAGTTCATTCATCGTCGCCTTCGGGCAGAAGTCGCGAGGCGCGCACAGGGTACCCTCGGCGTCCTTTACAGCGGTTTCACTATGGTGGGTTCCTGCGAGCTGCAGTGGAGGCGCGCGCTTGTCGGAGTCATGCGGGAGCTCGCGCTTCCCCTTGGCTGCCAGCTTCGGGATTGTCGCCATTGCTTCTAGAACCTTTGGAGAAGGCCAACCCTAGGCCTGCCCATAAGCCTTCCCCTGTGCCCACGCCAGCTTAGGGTTGTCCCTCCACTCCTTCCCATCCTCATCCTTTCCATAGTCACCTTCGCGCGGCATGCCTCGGGTAGGCCTGGGCTGGGCCAGCCCCCGGCCTACCCTACGCGTACCCTCGGCCTGCCGCGGGACGGTGGTCTGCGCGTCCTCTCGCTTGTGATGTCCGCGGCCGCGCCCTTGGTCCTTGGCCGCCTGCCATGGCGACGGGCCGCTCTGCCGCGGGAGGGTGGTCTGCGCGCCCTCTCGTCTGCGATGTCCGCGGCCGCGCCCCCGCTCTCTGGTCCTCTGCCGTGGCCACAGGTCGCGCGGTCGCCCGAGGAGAGAGAGGGGCGCGGGCGGCGCGCCACACCGCACTTTTCGCGCCTCCCTCCTCTCTCCTCTCCTCCCTCCTCCCTCCCCCCTGGCGGGCGGCGCAGCCAGTTGGATGCCCCTTGGTGTCCTCTCCGATAGGCGCGCCCCCCTTCGCGAGGCTGCGGGTCGGCCGCGGGCGACAGCGGCCGCGGCCTCGGCAGGGTACCCTTGTGTCTTGTGGCTTCTGGGAGGCCGCGTTGCCGGCGGAAGGGTCTCGTGTCCTGTCGCGTGTCCTGCGCAATCACTTTTTGATTGCAGTCCTTCGGTTGCTCTTGCTGCCCTCCTTGGACTTCAGTTTTGTTCTCGACAGATTTTGTGTCCGAGGCGATGTCCCAGTGGAAGGCTCTGTTGCGAGATGATTCCAGGAGGGGGCCTTTCGATTTTCTTTGCGCAGTCCCTCGCTGTGCCAAGTCACTGGCGTGCGTCGCCTTTTGGCGACGGACTAAGGAGCCGCCCCTCGCGTTCGCTCGGAGTGCGCGTGCGTTTGTGTTTTGTCTGTATGTGTGTATGTGTGTGTGTGTCTGTGTGTGTCTGTGTTTGTCTGTGTGTGTGCGTGCGTGTGCGTGCGTGCGTGTGTATTTGTGTGTTTGTGTGTGTTTATTTGTGTGCGTTTGTGTGTATGTGTGTATGTGTGTATGTCTGTATGCGTGTATGTGTGTGGGTGCTTGTGTGTGTGTGCTTGTGTTTGTGTGTTTGCGTGTTTGTGTGGTTGTGTGCTTGTTTGCTTGTGTGTTTGTGTTTTTGTGTATTTGTGTGCGTGTGTGGACTTGAGTGCGTTTCGTCCTCCCTTGCTCCTCCCTGTCTCCCCGCCATCCACGCCCAGATGGCACATGGCGCCGCTTCCCTCTGAGCCCGTCGCGCGCGGGGCCCCGACCGTTGCACTTGGTTTTTTGTTTCGACAATGCGCGCGAGGCCGAGACCGCCAAACAAGTATGTGTGTGTGTGTGTGTGCGTGTGTGTGTGGACAGCCAAGTAAGCGCCAGTGCCCCAAGGGTGGGGACGGCGAAGCCCACCTACAAAGGGCAAAGTGGGGCGATGGACGGCGCGGGTGGCAAGACCAGCCCAGGCGCCAGGGGCAGAAGGTATGCGGCCAGCAGGCCGAAGAAGCCCGTGCGCGCCGCTGACGACCCTGCGGGGGCCGCAAGGCACGTCAAGATGGTGCCACGAGGGCGGGCACCGAACAGGTGCAGTCACGGTGTAGATGGGCCCCCTTGCTGGGGTGAACAGGGTGGGCCCGCAGCAGGGGAAAGCAACGGCCACAATGGATGGCACGCGACACGTAACCTTGCCAGCTGACCTGGTCAGCATCTGCCCCCGCCGCCGCTAGCCCCCCAGCCCCGCTGCTGCTGCTAGCCCCGCGGTGGTGACGGCCGCGCCACGCGCCCCTGGGAACGACCCGTTCCCCTGAGCGGCCCCGGCCGGCTTCCTCCTCCTCTCGGCCGTCGCTTCGTTGCCTTCTCCTCCCCTCTTGCATGGTGGCTCAATTCGCTGAATCGCTGAACGGCAGCCCCGTTTCGTTTCCTCGCCGGCGCAGTGACCCTGGCCAGCCGCCGACGTAAAAATGAGAGTTCGTGTGTGTGTGAAGTATGCGGCCAAGGGTCGCAGTGAGTGGCTGGTTTGGCTGCGTGTTGGGGTGGATGTGGGTTCATCAGCTCTTCAGAGACCCCGCCACCTGGGCCCCTAGCAACACCATTTCGGCCGAAGGCTGTGTCGTGTCGAGTCCTCTGCCGCTCTTCAAGAAGGACGGAGGAGGTTTTCAGAACTTTGGGGTTCGGGTGGTCAGTGCCGTGCCGTGCTGGGGGATTGTGGAGCCCATTCCGAGGCTTTCGGCTCAGGAAATTGGTGAGGCTTCCAACATTTATACGGGGCTTTCGGCGGCCAGTGTGGACCAGTTTCCACTGTAAACTCTTTTTTTCTGCTTTCGGATGCCGCGATCCACTGTTTCAGCAGCAGCATCGCCATCATGGAGGCGACTGGGCGCCTCGCTCCCCAGGTTTCGGTTGTGATCCCTGCGTCGCTCCCGAAACTGACTGGAAATTACAGGCGTGCTGGGCGCTTCGCCCTGATTCACAGTGCAGGGCTGTTGCAGGCGGCCGTGGGCCCTGGACTGGGAGGTAGAACACCGCAGACGGCATTGGGCCGTTTGTCAAGTACGAGGGGCAGTGGTCGTCGTGCGAGAGGGCCCTGGCAGACCCAGGGGGGCGCCCAGGGCCTCCTCGCCTTTCGCTGCTTCCCTCCTCCTCCTGTTGCCCATCCTGTTGCGGTCCCGTGTTCGCGGGAGAGCGATCGCAAAAAGAGGAGGAGTAGGAGTAGGAGGAGGAGGAGGAGGAGGAGGAGGAGGAGGAGGAGGAGGAGGACCAGTGTAAACCCAAGATTCATCAACGATATTGCAACAAGCTCTCTTTCCAAGCTCCCTCTTCATAGGCCCTTTATAAGAGTTCCTACTGAGGAAAGTGTCCTGTTGGAAGGCAACCGTTTGTATGTCTTGAATTGTGCCAGAGCGCCATTCTTGGGACTTCAACGCCACGAACCACCGTGATTGTTGCGTCTTGACGATCCTGAATTGCACCAGAACGCCTCTCTTGGGATCTCAACACCGCGAATCAATGTAACCGCTACGCCCTGACAGTCCGACATCGTACCAAAACACCATAATTGGGGCGTTAGCCATGAGAATACGTGAATCTGCTGTACACTCGCAACACGAATGTGCGCGTCGCTAAGGCGAGAGCCACTTCTTGAAAAGGAACCGCCCTTCATCCGCGAAGCTCTTGTATTTTTGTTCAGAAAAAAAACGAATGCGCGCGGCGCTCAGGCGGTGAAACTTTGCACTTCTTCAACGAATGTGCGCGGCGCTAAGGCGAGAGCCACTTCTTGAAAACGAGCCGCCCTCCATCCGCGAAGCTTTTGCAAGTTGCCAGCTTGAGGATCACAGGTGGTGGGGAGGTTTCGGGCGAAACGCCCGGCCCGCCTTACCAACACGCCTCGGAGTGTGACAGGTGACAGGGAGGAGTTATGTGTAAGGAAGAGGAGGGGGACTAGAACGAGGAGGACCACGAGGAGGAGGAGGAGGAAGAGGAGGAGGAGAAGGAGGAGGATCCAGGAGGAGGAGCGATGATGAGGGGCGGGGAGGAGGATGAGGAGGAGAAGGAAGAAGATCATCGAGGAAGGATTAGAAGAACATATTAAGCGATAGCCCCGCTTTGACTAACAAGCAGCCCCCAGCCATGTGTGTGTCGCACATTCTCTGGCTGTAGAATGTGATGGGGCTACCCTCCACACGTGTAAGTTTGCACAAGGTTAGCAGTACGGTTGAGGAAAACAATTAAGCAACACTCCCTCTTCCCCCCGCAATTCAAAATTGGTACGTATACGCATCGCTGGTCCGACACTCAAACTCGGGAGATCTTAGCCCAACATTGCATTCGGGGGGAGGGGGGACGAGTTCACACCATCTGTTACGCGTGAGTGTTTCTTAATTGTTTCCGACATCTGTATGGTCGCACGGTCTCAGGCTAGCCGCCTTCCATTTTCGTAATTGCTGAGCACGTTTTTAACGCATGTGCACGGCGCTGAGGCGGGAGCCACATGACAACAATTATTCGCACTCGATCAGTATACATTTTGAAATGGCCCGCTTTCCGTCCTTACCATTGTTATCATTGTAGGAATGGTTAAGCCGAACCTGCGCGCCGCCGAGGCGAGGGCTGCCTTTCGTGGGAAAGTCTCGGGCAATACGCCCGGCCCGTTCTGATTACCAACACGTTTGGTGATGCGACGAGGAGGGGGTGGGGTATAAGGAAGAGGGGTGAAGGAATAGGAGGAGGAGGAGGAGGAGGAGGAGGAGGAGGAGGAGGAGGAGGAGGAGGAGGAGGAGGAGGGTCGAGGAGGCTCGTGGAGCCGAGATGGAAGAGTAGGATCGAGGAGGAGGTTCGAGGATCGAGTAGAAGGAGGAGGAGGGTCGAGGAGAAGGGAGGAGAAGGGTCGAGGAGAAGGGTCGAGGAGAAGGAGGAGGAGGAGGATCAAGAGCAAAAGGAGAAGGAGGAAGAGGAATATGAGGAGGGGGAGGAGGATGCCCCCCCCCACGACGGCGGCGCCCACGGAACTCGAGTGCCACCCGCTCCGGGCCTCGGGAGGCCCCCCCTCTTCTCGCAGGAGCCCCGGCCGCGGCGAGCGCCCCTGCGCCTCGCCACCGCAGCAGCCCAGCGCGGTGGGCCGCCCGGCATCCGCGCGGGGCGCGCGGACCGCCGCCGCGGGAGGCCCGCTCGCGAGCCCCCGCGCGCGCTGCGCGAGAGGCGCCCCCGGCCACTCGGAGAGGCCCTCGGAGAGGCCCTCGGAGGCCAGCCTCTCGGGGGCTCTCGGCAAACCTCGGGGTGTGTCCAGGGGCCTCTTCGACTACACGTAAGAGTGACCTTTCGCTGGACTGACCCTTGGTGCGGGCCCAATGGGGACCTCCGATCGCCGAACGCGGTGCGGTAGTAGCGTCTTGCGCGCGTGTGTTTGGTCCCCCCGCGGGCCCTCAGAAGCCGCGCACCAAAGGTCACTCTTACCCAGGGTCACTCTTGCGTGTAGTTGTCGGGGAAGCGTAAGACTCGAGTACGCCGGAACTCGGGTTTCCTGCGCTTTTTGACGAGCCCTCCTGGGCTTTGACTGTCCAGTTTGCGTGGGGTGTTTGCAGCGGGAGCTCGCGTCAAATTTCAGAGTGGGTCTCGTCATTTTCTTGACGGCCCCGTCAGGCCACCCCGAGTCCCCCGAATCCGAGAATCACGTTCCCCGACTTCGGCGGAGGGGGATCAGTCATAATAAATCGTTGCGACACCATGAGATAGGAAAGGTGATCTTTCGCTAGCCTCGCTCGGCGATGGGGCCACTCAGAAAGGTTATAGCACCCGTGCACACGCCTGAGCCTCGAGCATCGGAGGCTCGAGCCAAACTGGCTGCGGAGGAGGGAACGGAGGAGGGCAGCCGCGTGACGACGAAAGGCGCCATTCTGTCGCGCATGCCGACGCCACCGGTTCCACGCGCGCCCGCGAACTGCGTGCCTCAGCCAGGAAGATGCTGGCGCACGAAAGCCTCGGAGCAGAGGCGGGCCGAAGCTCTCCACTACGTGCCCCCGAACTGGGGGCAGAAGCACCCCTGCCAGGTCAGGAGGCCCCGCCCCTCATTTCCATGCTGCACCTCGAACTGCACGAGCCGCGCCTTCTGCTCGATGAAGGGATTTCGTTCTCGACGAGGCTCTCGGTGACCCTGAGTGCGGTTTTGAGCTCCTCCTGGTCCTGCTGCGCCTCCTATTGTTGCTCCTTCTGGCTCTGCGCCTCCACACAGAGGCACCACATTGCCTCGACAATGCTCTCCGCTTGTTCTTGATCTCACTCTGGATCTCCTACACCGCGCTCTACAACACTTCCTGGATGATCATCTGGGCCTTCTGCAAATTCTCGGCCTGAGGCTCCTTGTCCTGGTGCGGTGCCACCTCGATGAGGCGCATGTGGTGCACCTTCGGGACGTCTCCCAGGTCCTCCTGCCACTCTTCCCTGGCCTCGCCTTCCGCATTGACCTCCTGCTCGTGCAGATCCTCCCTGAAAGTCTCGAGCCGCTGTGCGTTCCTGGGCAACGCGCTGGGCCTGGCAACCCCAAACGGCGAAGCGCGCCGCGCCCAGTTGCCATGCTCCAGCAGGCTCTCGGCCTGCGCGAGGTCGCTGGCTGGAATGTACAGCATCCCCGCTGAGGCGACGGCCGCCCCCACTGCACCAGGGTGGTCCCCGCTGGCATCACTGAGTGCCCAGCTCGTCGTGAGGGCCGTCCTCAGCCCCCGGCAGTGCTCGGCCAGCGCCGAAGCGCGAGAGAGTGGCCGCGCCCGGCGCCGGCTTCCCTGCGCAGACGCCGTGTCGGCGTCCGCGCGGTCACCGCCGCCCAATCCGTGCCGCCCATGGCCGCTGACACGCCGACGCGCGCCGCTGGCGCGGCGTGAGGGCCTCCCAGCGCCGGCTCGCTTGAGAAAAAATGGCTGAGGCAGAAAAGGAGGAGGAAGAGGAGGAGGAGGAGGAGGAGGAGGAGGAGGAGGAGGAGGAGGAGGAGGAGGGGGAAGCAGAAGATGAGGAGGAAACCGAGGAGGAAGAGGAGGAGGAGACAGATGAGACAGAGGAGACAGAGGAGAGAGTAGACAGAGGAGACAGAGGAGACAGAGGAGACAGAGGAGACAGAGGAGACAGGAGGGGAGGAGGAAACAGAAGAGGAGGAGGAGAGGAGGAGGAGGAGGAGGAGGAGGAGGAGGAGGAGGAGAAGGAGGGGGAGTCGGCGGAGGAGGATGATGATGAGGAGGAGGAGGAGCAGCAGGAGGAGGTGGAGCAGCAGGAGGAGGAGGAAGAGGAGGAGGAGGAGGAGGAAACAGAGGAGGAGGGACACAGAGGAGGAGGAACACAGAGGAGGAGGAAACATAGGAGGAGGAGGAGGAGGAGGAGGAGGAGGAGGAGGAGAAGGAGGGACGAAGAGGGGGGGAGACGGAGGAAGAGATTGAGAAGGAGCCCTTCAACGGGAGCCAAGTATGGCACATGGGTGCCGGGGCATTCTGGGACTCCCGACCTCGGTTTTCCTTAGCCCTCGACCCACCCACGACCCAACAAACACCGCCCCACCAACCAAGCACCGCCCCACCCATCAAAGACCGTCCCACCCACCAAACACTGCCCCACCTACCTAACACCGCCCCACCCACCAAGCACCGCCCAGCCACCACACCCTGTCGTCGTCGGCACACGTATCAAGACCACACGACCAGACCTCCATCCATGCGAGCCCAAAGGCACGAATTACCGTTCCGCTGACAGCGAGTGCGCAGCGCACGTCAGCTTCAGATGCCATGTCGTCAGGACCCCACCCACCCATACTGCGTCACCCACCAAACACCGCCCAGCACGCCAAGCACCGCAGTTGTTCGGGAAACTGGCGCTGCCGATGTCCAGCCTCGGAAGCCAGCAGAACCCATGTTGCAACGCGGGCATGTCGTGTTCGGTGGGCGAGGCGGTGAACGGTCGGCGGGGAGGGCATGGAGAATGGACTGCTGGTGGTGGTCCCCTTGCAACTGCGGATAGGAGCGGGAGGGCGGCTGGGCTGCCCTGCCGGGGCTGCGGGGCTCGAGCGCTCCTGCAAAGAAGCCCTCCGCCTGCGCCCCTTGTTTGTCGGCAAGACCATGTAGGTGGGCTGCGCGGGGGGTAGGGGGGGGGGCGTCGGCGGTTCGGCCCCTCGCGCGCGAGACTCAGAAGCCAATGTAGGCAGGTGGGTTGCGGGGGGTGGGTGGTCGGCGGTTCGCGAGGCTCAGAAGCCAATGTGACCGAGCCCGCCGCGGGCGCCGAACCTTCTCTCAAGACAACCAGCCCGCCGCAGAGGGCGTTTTTTTCGAGTTAACGTGAATGAGTTGCGGGCGTGGGTCGCGGAAGGGTCGCAGGTGCATCGGGGGTGGGTCGCGGGGCGGGGCGCGGGGCGATGACGACGACAACAATGCAGCAACAGTCGGAACCGCGGAGCTCAACGTCGGCCACGCACCCAGGGACAGTTTGAGACCGCTGGCCTCATTTACTCTAATACAGCTGGCGCGAGGGTTGAAAACAAGCCTAGCTTTAGGGGTGTACTGTACCCTCATGTCCTTCGCGTTCGGGCTCTTCACTTTGGGATGCTCCTTCTGTTGGGTATCTCAATGGGGCCGTTTGCTTTCTGCAAACGGGCTCTGATTATTGTTTCACTTTCTTGTGGCCACGTTTTTGCTGCCCCCCCTACTCCTCACGTTCATCTTCGACTACCTTTCTTGCCGCCTCTCGCCTTCTCGTCCTCATCCTCCTCCCGCGCCGATGTCTCTCTCTCTTGCTTTCTATATTTTATCTCTCTCTCTCTTTCTCTCTCTCTCTCTCTCCCTCTCTCCGTGTGTATATATATATATACCCTCTCGTCCACCTCCAATTCATCCCTGCTTCTTCCCATCCATACTCTTCCTGTCGTCCCCACAGCCATTTGGGCTCAAGATCTGCTCCGTGTGCCGGGCCGCCCACCTGCGCCCTCCTCCTCCTCTTCCTCCTCTTCCTCCTCCTCCTCCTCCTGCTCCTCCTCCCCTTCCTCCTCCTCCCCTCCTCGCCCTCACTGGTTCCCTTCGGGGATCATTCGCGAAACTTGAAACGGCACAGAGAAGACTTGCGTGGCCTCTGCACAGGGATGCTACGCACAAATCGAGAAGTGTGCATCGTTTCTTCGCTTATGCTCGTCTCCTCCTCGCCCTCCCCTCAGCCGTTTTGGCTCAAGATCTGCTACGTGTGCCAGGCCGCCCGCCTGCGCCCTCCTCCTCCTCCTCCTCCTCCTTCTCCTCCCTCCCCTCCTCCTCCTCCTCCTCCTCCTCCTCCCAGTCCTCCTCCTCCTCCCCCCCCTCCTCCTCCTCCTCCTCCTCCTCCTTCTTCTCTCCTTCCTCCTCCTCCTCCTCCATCAGTTTTTCAATCCTTTTGCATTCCTTGCCACTGGCCAGTCCTCTCACTTGCTGGGCCCGTCTTACGCGGCTCGCTGCCATGGTATACAGCCGCGGGGGCTTATATCTGTCTATGTGGTTTGTTGCTCCCTTTCCCGCTGTCCTGTTCTTTCCTCCTTGTCCTCTTCCCCCTCCCCCCTCCTTGTCTGGCACCTGCGCCAACGCAGACGCTCGGGGTTTCGTACTGCTCTCTTTCCACCGCGGCCGTGTGTAGCAGTTTGGTGGGGCCAGTTTTGGCCATGGCGGTCATCCTTGTCCGGCAGGGGTGTGCTCCCAGCAGGCTTGCTTCACGATGGGGCTTTGGCATGATGGTGACCGCTCCATCTCCTCCCTCGAAACTTTGCGCTGGAAAAGAAACGATACCGGTACAGTGCGGCAATGCGCCGCAGACCGGAGAACCCCCTGAAAACATATAGGCTTGGGAATAGGAATCGGGGCCGTTGGGGCCTTAAGCGTCGCTGTTCCAATGTGGTCGTTTCCTGCCTCTCGGATTGGGCCTCCGAGCCCAGGCCAAACAAAGCGAGAGCGATAATGCGCAGAAAACGCAGCAAACCAGATAACCTCTTGAAAACATGTACGTTTTGCAATAGGTATCGGGGCCGCTGGGGTCCTAGCCCACGGATTGGGATTCCGAGCCCGGACAACATCGCGAACAAAAACGATAATGTGGAGAAAACGCCGCGAACCTGAGAACCTCCTGGCTCAAGTCATTGTGTCCGGGCGCCCGGGCCAGCGGGCGTCCCGCACGAGGCGGTGGGCGGCGCAATGGGCCGCCTGGGTTGCGCCGGGGGAGCCCCTGCCAGGCGCGACGAGCCGAGAGCGGAAAGCGGCGCGGGGCGCTGCTCGGAGCGCGGCCCGCTGGGCGGGAGCGGCGGCCCCTCGCCATCCCCGCCGCCGAAGGTCTCCCGAGGCGAGGGCGGCTGGGCTGGAGGGCCGCAGCAGGTCGCCCCCAGCCCCAGCCGGCGGGCGCGGCGGCGGCACCTCCAAGCCTGCCGCCGACGCCCCAGCCCCCGGCCTTGGCCTCGCCGGCGAGTCCAGCGGCGACCCCTGGCCATTCCCGCAGCCAGAGGTCTCCTGAGGCGACTGGGGATTGATTTAAGCATTTGCGCTCGTTTGCGATGTTTCCGTCGTTGGGCCAGTTGGCCTAGCCTTCGGGCTTCTTCATATAATTTTTCTCTGGGCACTATAGGGATTACTATGGATTCCCATGGGGGACCGTGCGGATTCCTATGAGGATTCCTACGGATTCCTATGGGGGTCTTGCGGATTCCTATGCGGACTCCTATGGATTTTTAGGGGGATGCCAATGAATTCCTATGGGGATTTCCATGGATCCTTCTGGGGGTCCTACGGAGTCTTATTGGGATTCCTATCGGGATTCTTATGGATTCAATTGGATTTTTATGGGGACGCCTATTGATTCCTATGGGGGTCCAACGGGTTCCAATGAGGGTTTCAACGGATTCTTATGGGATTTCCATGCATTCCTATGGCTTCCTGTGGGTATTCCTATGCGGATTCCTATGGATTGCTTGCGGTTGGCTCTTGGAGCTTCGTGGGGCTTCTTGAGATTATTTGCAATCTGGCTGGCTGGTTGGGTTGGCGGGCCGGTTGGCCGGCTGGCCAGTTGGTTGGTTGGCCGAATGGTCCCGGGATGTTTGGGCTGCCGGTTGGCTGCTCGGTTGGTTGGCTGGTTGGCCGGCTGGTCGGCTGGCCAGTTGGCTGGTCTGTTGGTTGGTTGATTTGCTGGCCGGCTGGCTGGCAGGTGGGCTGGCTGGCTTGCCGGCCGGCTGACAGCTCTGCTGGCCAGTTGGCTGGGAGGAGGAGGAGGAGGAGGAGGAGGAGGAGGAGGAGGAGGAGGAGGAGGAGGACGAGGAGGAGGAGGAGGATAGGAGGAGGAGACGGACGAGGAGGAGGAGGGGGAGGAGGGAGGAGGAGGAGGAGGAGGAGGAGGAGGAGGAGGAGGAGGAGGAGGGAGGGAAAGGGGGAGGAGGAGGAGGAGGAGGAGAGGAGAGGAGGAGTAGGAGGAGAAGGAGAGAGAGAGGGAGGAGGTAGAGAAGGAGGAGGAGGAGGAGGAGGAGAGGAGGAGGAAAATGAGGATAAGGAGGAAAGGGTGGAGGAGAAGGAGGAGGAGGGTGAGGATGAGCAGGATCATGGGCCTCCTCCTACCTCCTCCGACCGATTCATACCTCATCCGACCCAGGTGAGAGGACTTATGAGGAGGTAGAAAGGGGTAGGGAAAAGCAGGAGGAGGTGGGAGGAGGCAGGACGAGGTACGACGAGGAGGAGGGAGGAGGGAAAAGGAGAAGGTACGCGGAGGTAGGAGCAGGAGGACGTAAGAAGAAGTATGGGGAGGTAGGAAGAGGTACGAGGAGGTCAGAGGAGGTAGGCACGAGTAGGAGGAGGCGGAGCAAGGGAGGGAGGGAGGAGACTGGAAGGGGGGATATGCGAGGAACTGTGAAAATAAGAAGAGGTAGGACGAGGTGGTAGGAGGTAGGAGGCAGGAATAGTTAGGGGGAGGTAAGAGGGAGTAGGACCGGGTAGGGCGAGGATAGAGGATAGAGGAGGAGCTAGGACGGGGTATGGGGGAGTTTGGAGGAAACACGAGGGTAGGATAAGTAGGACGTCGGCGGAGGTAGGAAAAGGTAAGAGGAGGCAGGAGGAGGTAGGACGAGGTAGATCGAGGAAGGCTGAGGGAGGAGGTGGATGATGACGTTGGAAGCGGCGTTGCTGCTTTTGCCGCTGCTGCTTATGATGCCGATCTTGCTGCAGGTGTTGCTGTTGTTGCTGCACCGTTGTTGCCTCTGCCGCGGCTGCTGGCGATGCCCTTGCTTTGGCTTTTGCTCCAGCTGCTGCCGTCGCTGCCGGAAGAAGAGGAGCAGGTATTTTCCCAAACGGTGATTGCATCAGGGCGTTTTACTTGTGTTACCTAAGGAACTTGCTCTTGTGTTTGCGCCCCAGCAGCGGTTTCCTCGTAGGCGCTTGTGGGCGCCCCGTGCGCTGGCTGGGTCTGCCAAAGTTTTGCCGCGTTCGCGCCGGGGGGCTCGCCAGCGCCACATAATTTACTCGGTGTAGCTCATACCGCAGAATTTACACGGCATATCTTGCAGACCATAGCCTATGCCACACAGCGCACACCGCAAAGCTGCCACCTCCTGCTCGCAATGCGTTGCTTGAGCACAATAGATTTTCCTTTTAAAAAGAGAATAGACCCTACCCCCCCCGGACTTATGGGCTCCCCCGGGGATAGTATGATTTCATCTATATATATACATATATATATATATATATGTATATATTCTGCACACTCGTCCATCCTAAATATGAAATCATATCATCCCAGCCAAACAGGGTTCCCCCCCAGAGGTTCCCTTGTAAAAAACACTATGCGGTGACATTTTTGGTTCTAACATAACACTTGTTCACGAATCCCTTGCAAAAAATGGGACGAAGTGCGCACGCGCGCGTCGTCGCGCGCGCATGCCGAAATCCTTCAAAAACCTTCGGTGCGGGAAGGATTTCGCAATCGAGTTTCCAAAAAACATACAACAACACTGGGTTTCGTAACACAGAGTTGCTAAAACAACTTCCGCGCGAGCTTTTGCGAAATCTAAAGAAAACCATCGGTTTTTCCAGATTTTCACAAAATGCTACCAAACGGGCTTCGCGCGCGCTCATGTCGAAATCTGTCGAACGCCCTTGCGCGCGTGCCGTCGCGAGAATCTTCTGCAACAAATGGGACGAAGTGCGCACGCGCGCGTCGTCGCGGGCGTATGCCGAAAACTTTCAACACCCATCGGTTTCGGAAGGATTTCAAAATCGTGCGTCCAAAAAACATACAAAAACACATGGTTTCGCAACACTGATGTGCAAAAAAAGCTTCCGCGCGAGATCTTGCGAAATCTAAAGAAAACCATAGGTTTTTCCAGATTTTCACAACATGCTACCAAACGGCCTTCGCGCGCGCGCATGTCGAAATCTGTCGAACGCCCTTGCGCGTGTGCCGTCGCGAGAATCCTCTGCAAAAAATTGGACGAAGTGCAGACGCGCGCGTCGTCGCGGGCGTATGCAGAAAACCTTCCAACCCATCGGTTTCGGAAGGATTTCAAAATCGAGCGTCCAAAAAACTGGAAAAAAATCCAAGGTTTCGCAACACGAATTTTCAACAAAAGCGTGCGCGCGCGCTCTTGCGTCGTCGTCGTCGTCGTCGTCGCCGTCCTCCCTCCTCCCGCGTCGTCGTCGTCGTCGTCGCCTACGTCGTCCTCTGTCTTTCCTCGTGTTCGTCGTCGTCGTCCTCTTTGGCGTCGTGGTCGTTTCCGTCGTCGTTGTCGCCGTGGTCGTCCTTCCTCCTCCTCCCACGTCGTCGTCGTCGTCCGTCGTCGGCGTCTCGTCGTCTTCCCTCCGTCGCCGTCGTCGTCGTCGTTGTCGTCGTCGTCTTCCCTCCTCCCTCGTCGTTGTCGTCGTCGGCGTCGCCGTCCTTCCTCCTTCGTCGTCGTTCGCGTCGTCGCCGTCCTCCCTCCTCCCTCGTCAATGTCGTCGTTGTCGTCGTTGTCGCCGTCGTCGTCCTTCCTCCTCCCTCGTCGTCGCCTTCGTTGGCGTCGTCGTCGTCGTCGTCGGCGTCGGCGTCGTTGTCGTCGTCGAAGTCGTCGGAGATGTCGTTGGTGTCGTCCTAGTCGTTGTCGTCGGTGTCGTCGTAGTCGGTCTTAAGAGGCTTTGCAAACCAAGTTCCGGGTGGGTGGGTGGGATGTTTGCGCGAGCAGTGGAGATGACGACTTCAAGTTCAGCAGAGTGGATTCCACCACATAGGTTTCACTTCTATGGTGCATCAACTCACTGTTTGGAGTCCACGACGAGCGCAAATTCTTAAACGAGCGCAGATGCTTGATTTAATCCTTAGTCGAGGGCAGCGGCAGCGACTGGGCCAGAGGCCCGCCGTAGGTCGCCGCCCCAGCCCCTGGCTTTGGTCTCGCCAGCGAGTCCGGCGGCGTCCCCCCGAAGCCGTCCCCGCCGCCGGAAATCTGCGGCGGCGGCTGGGCCAAAGGGCGCAGCAGGTCGCCGCGCCAGCCACTGGCCCTGGCCTCGCCGGCGAGTCCGGCGGCGGCCCCTCGAGGTCGGCCCCGCGTCCGCATCGACAATTACGACTGCACGCGCGCCCGCGCGCGGTTTCCGGCGTCTCAGGCGCGCGGCACCCGGCGCACGGATTCCGGCGCACGGAGTGGTGTTGTTTCGCTGGCGTGTCCAGCGGCCCAGGCGGCGGCAGAGCTGGCATCCGGCGCGCGGTCTCCAGCGCGCGGCACCCGCCGCACGTATTCCGGCGCGCCGAGCGGGTCCGACGGCCCAGGTGGCGGCAGAGCTGGCATCCGGCGTACGGTCTCCGGCGCGCGGCGCCCGGCGCACGGATACAGGCGCAAAGAGTGATTACCGTGTTTCGAAAGCGTTGTCGTTCTTCTTCCGTCACGGCCAGAAGAGAGCTTACGTCGCGAGGCGGACCGACAGCCACGGGTGGATCAAATTAGACGGCTTGCATGAGAGAGCTCATTGGCGTGACAGTTGTGCCAATCGAGCGCGTGGACTTGCCCGAGAAGGCTCATGGTGAGCCCTCTCGGGCAAGTTCCTCAAACGTTCTTTCCGTTTCTGTGTTTGCCCAGTTCTAACGCGTCGTCGGCCCGGATGGAGGACGGCTGGTTTTCAAAAAGCGCGATTCGTTTTGGTGCCGCGCGCATACGTTCGAGCAGTTACTTTTTGACCTTTGTCCCTGCGCCCAGGCACCGCTGCGCTGGCCCTCGCTTCGCCCTCGGCCAGTCCTGGCGCGAGCCGCGGCCGTCCGCGCGACCTCGAGACGCAGAGCCCGCGACCGCCGCGCACCGCACGAAGTCCCGCGCGGTTTGAGCGTGCCCCCCGCTCCTCCTCCTCCTCCTCCTCCTCCTCCTCCTTCTCCTCCTCCTCCTCCTCCCCCTCCTCCTCCCCCTCCTCTCCCCCTCCTCCTCCTCTTCCATCCTCCTCTCCTCACTTCCTCCTCCCTCCTCCTCTCCTCCTCCTCCTCCTCCTCCAAGCGCGCACAGGGCACGCCACTTACTGAACCCCCATTGCCTTTTCCACGGCGCTGTTCGCAGGATGTCGTTGCGGTTTGTTCAGTTGCTCTGAAACTATCTTGACTTTCTACTTGAAGTTTTCAGGATCTCAGATATGGATGGTGGTCGTCGGCCGTCTATGCCCAATTTTTCTGAGGGGAGGATCTCCAGTGCTTCGCGCTGCAGCACAATCCCATGAACGCGCCCCCCCTCGATCGTCTCGTCGACGTCACGTACCAGGCCCGCAACGCGGACTTCGTTTGCCTCAACGGGGCGGGGGCGAGGAGACACGGGCAGGCAGGGGTTGCTGATGGGAGAAAGGTAATTAGGGGAGCAATGGTTACTGGAGGCGGGGTGGGCTCGGGGCCCTTTTTCGAACGAGTCTGCTGGATGTTCCATGCTCAGAACGCGATCAAATACTTTCGACTTTGGCATCGTCAACGTCTATGTCCCCCCCGTCCCTAGCCAGCCTGCACTGTATCCCGCGTGCGCCAAGACTTGTGACCTGCTCATTCGCTGGATCCGAGATCTTCCAATCTGGAGTTCACGCAGATGCTTCTCAATTGTATGTGCTGATCTTAATTCGGGCTTTGGCTTGGCTCAGCTGGAGGAGACAGAGCGGCGGTACAAGATTGAGTCCACCAGTAGCGGCCCCCATGCACCACGAGCTTGGCAGAAGTATTCAGGTAACTTGATGCATCGATTTCTCGAAGATCTTGATCTAGTTGCTGTCAACACTTTCGTCGGTGCCGGTCCTACTTTCGCGAGCAACACGGGGGCAGAGACACAGACCGACTACATATTTGTGCCGCGTTGCTTTCTGGCCTCTGTACTTTCTGCAGGACCACTTAGGAAGCTAGGCAAGTCACCCCAGCTTATCAACACGAAAGCTGCTAGAGATCACGTTCCACCTCATGCTCGATTACGCTACAATTATCATGGCGTCCTTGGTCTTGCTACGCACTTTACCTCTAGCGAAAGGATTGGCTTCGTACCCCGTTGAGTTCGTTGGATTGTGGACGCT
>CAUYUJ010001166.1:39963-68524 GCA_963575745.1 Prorocentrum cordatum
TCCTCCTTCTGCTCCTCGTCGTCGTCCTCCTCCTCTCCACCTCCTCGCCCTCCCTGCTTCTCCTCCTCCTCCTTCTGCTCCTCCTCCTGCTCATGCTCCTCCTGCTTCACCACCTCCTCCTCCTCCTCCTCCTCCTCCTCCTCCTCCTCCTCCTCCTCCTCCCTCTCCGTTGCCATTTTTGCTCAAGCCCTTTGCGCCCGCCGAGCGTCGGCCGCCGGCGAGCACCCGCCGCCGCTCCGCGGCCGCGCCCCGCATGGCCGGCCTGGCCGTGGAGGCACGGCTCCGCGCGGGCGCGGGGCACGGGTGCGCCGTGAGGCCGCTGGGCGCCAGGCGCCGCCGGCGCAGGTGCCTCCCGCTGGCGGTCGCCGCGGCGGTGGCATGCACGGCGGCGGCGCGACTGTTCGTGGTGCGGTGCGGCGCGAGCGCCCCTGCCGCGAGGGCGGTGCCGCGGCCCGTGGTGCCCGCGGGCACGCGGCAGCCCACGCCCGCCGAGCGCGCGTACGGCGCGCTGGCGGCGGAGTAATTACCCAGAGGCAGTAACCAGGGGTTCCTTCATCGGGCTGTCCCTGGACGAGCCGGCCGTGACGGAGCGCTTTCAGGGCCTCGAGACGCTGCTGGGCCCCGAGGCTGCCCTGGATATCGCGGAGAAGGACGTGCGCGTTCTGCTCTTCGAGAAGGACTATGTGGCAAGAGCCTGGGAGCTGCTCGAGGGGAAGGAGAAGCCGAGCGGGTGCACCGCCCTCAGCGTGGTGAAGAAGAACCCTGGGCTTCTTACGTGCGAGGCATACGGGCTCGGCGGCGAGGACCTGGAGTCTCTGGACCGCACGGCCACCGTCATAGACAGCTTCAGGGCCGTGGGCCTCGGCCCCAGCTACTTCTTCGTTGTCGTGACCATAGGCTTTGTGTTCATCCTTATGACGCTGAGGTTCGTTGGCAAGGCCCTCTCCCCGGTGCTGGACCCAGTGCTGGATGCCCTCCAGAGCATTCCCAAGCCGTTGTCAGTCCTGAGCGGCCTGCTTGGCTCCGGCAGCCCTGGTGCCTGAGCCGCACCAGTGCGGACCGTGTCTTTCAGCTGGCGGAGAGGGGAGGCGGGGCATCGGCCGGGGTTAGGGGGGAGTGCCTAGCTTCGCTGCTTGTCTGAGGCAACTTGGTGCCGAGAGGGCATCGACATTGTCAGGGTGACAACACGGCCTCCTCCTCCTTCTCCTCCTCCTCCTCGTCCTCCTCCTCCTCCTCCTCCTCCTCCTCCTCCTCCTCCTCCTCCTCCTCTCCCCATCGCGCCCCGTCGCCCCCGTCGGCGTGTTCGGCGTGGGCCACTGAGCAGGCGGCCTGCTGACGTGGAGGCTCGTGCTCTTGCGCGCAGGCCGAGAGGTGGGGAGGATGGCGCGCAACGCAGGGACTAATCTACCCCCCCTCGCCAGTCCTCGTGTGCCGCCAAGCACCTTTCCTGGGTTGCCCGCGAGCGCATCACGAGTACCTCTCTTGTGCTGCCCGCAGGTACCGCCAAGCAATTTTCCTGGGTAGCCTGCAGGTGCCCCAAACTTGCCTTTCCTTGGCTGCCAGCAGGCACCTCCTAAGCACAGTTCCTCGACGGTTTTTGTATACCACTTTGCCTTTTTTGCGTCCAGCTTAAGGTCCGACCTCGCCGCGCACTCGCCAGCGCCGCAACCCAGAACAGATGACTACCCATCGCTTATTGAAACGGTCGGACGGGCGGAGGTTTTTTTTTTCTGGGCTCTCGCAGACTGGCCACAGGGCACTCGTCGTTCAAGGAAACGTTTCCCGCAGCGGCTAAGGATGATGGTAGGGACCTCCGAGGAGGAAACTTTGAACAAGAGGGTGTCTGGCAGCATCGCCGATGCATCTTGGATGTGCTGCAGCACTCTAACTCTTCTCCTCTCCTTTCTTTCCTCTCGCTCCTCCTCAGATCCTACACCTCCCCCTCCCCTTTTGTTCTCCCCCTCCTCGTATTCCTCTTCCTTCCCCCCCGCTCCGTCGCCTTTCCACTTCCCCTTTCCGCCTGCCCCCTCCTCCTCCTCCTCCTCCCTCCTTCCTCCTCCCTCCTCCCTCCTCGTTCGTCCTCCCTCCTGGCCCCTCTCCCCATTCCTCACCCCCCATTCCTCCCCTCCCCTTCCCCCCCCCTCCCCCCCCCTCCCCCCCCTCCCGCGACGATGCCGTGGCGCGGCCCGCGCGCGGCGGGCGCCGCCGGCGGGCGCTCTCGTCGGCGCCCCGCGCGGGCCGCCCGCCCGCTGCGGTGGGGGGCGCTGCTGGCCCTCGCCGCCGCGCTCGCCGCGGCGCCCCTGCGGGCGGCGCTGGCGGGAGGCCGCGGGGGCGCAGCGCCGTTGGTGCCGCCTGGGCGGGGCGGCCGCGCCAGTGGAGCGCCAGTCGCGCGGGCGTCGGGTGTTGCTAGAAGTGCCCCTGAAATGAGATTTTCGCTGCACTCTTGGGCCCCTGTCGCCGGCCTAGAGGTTGACACCAACACCAATTTCGGCGGTGTGCCTCCACCGAGGGAAGACGATCCCGATCTCGGTGATGTTGGTAATATTCTGGCTTCCAAGGTGGCCGAAATACTTCCACCAACGCCGAAATCTCGGATCTTCTTCCCCCTTTGGAGGCAACCTCCTGTGTTGGTGTTGGTGCCCATTTCCAGGTCTCCAACCCTGGAGCCCTCTGGGCCTCGTTAAGGGTGCTCTGGAGGCCGTCTGGGCCACCCCGAGAATCCTGGGGGCACCAGGGGCCAGGGGCACTTCCAGCAACACCCGAAGGCGACATCGCCGTGGGGCAGCGTGCAGGTCAGGTGGGAGGATCGGCGCGATGGAAACGGGTACGGCAAGAAGGGGCACGATGCCCAGCAGCAGCCCCTGCTCGTCTTGAGCAGGACTCGCTCTCCGCGCCGCCGAGGACGTCGTCCATTCCAGGCACAAGCTCGCCTGCCCAACCGCGGCCGCTGTCGGCTTTGGATCACCAATTTTGTGGGACGTCGTGTACATTTTTTCCATACCCATTTCGGGCTTCCAAAGAGGACGGGCAGTGGTACGACGCGGCCGTGAAGCACGAACTCGGCAGCGGTGGCGCGGCCGTGTGTTTCGACAAGGACGGCTACCAGTACCATTGCTCGCTCAACTTGTGGCGCGTACCTTTGCGGGCGGAGGCTGCCAGGGTGGCCTTGCCAGAAGAGCCCCCAGTCGAGGAGGCCTTACCAGAGAAGGCTCTTGGCGTGGACAGGGCCGCCGCCGAGGAAGAGGAATTCGGAGCGCTGGTGGAGGAAGAGCTCGGGGTGCCAGTAGAAGCGCTACAGTCGACCCGCATAATAAGGATGAGCGGCTTTCCAAGGTTACCTTGGCATCCTTCCCCCTCGGCCCGTCCTCGGCCGCTTTCACTGGCCGCGCCCCGCTCACAGAGTGTTGGCATGGCCTTTCAAGGCCCTTGCATCCTTATCGTGCGTCCTTGTTGTATGGGCTGACTGTAGAGGCCGAAGTCGAGGGGGCGGTGAAGATGGCCGGGCCACCGCCAGAGGCGCCGCTGGAGGAGAGGCAGGCGGGGACCTGGCTTGACGCGACCGTGCTTCGCATCCATGCCAACTTCATGGTAGTCGGCGCCCGCAGGCCCGGCAGCGCTGACGACGTGCGGGGCCTGGTACACTTTTCGAGGGTCCCCGCCGAGCATGCCGCTGGCAGACTGGCCGACCATTACAGCGTCGGTCAGAGCGTGAGGGTCCGGATGGTCGACGCTGGAGCTCGGGAAGAGAGCAGCGATATCCGCCAGATGTGGATGGGCGGCCCGCCCGACCTCGACGCCCTCGAGCGAGCCAGGGCCGAGGGCCTCTGGCTGAATGCCACCGTCGTGCGCGTGGAGCAGTACGGACTCCACGTGCAGGTCGTGCCACCAGGCTCCCAGCCAGATGCCCTGCCGCACTACGGCCTGGTGCACGTCTCGGAGGTTGGAAAGGGGTTCGTCCAAGACATCAGCACTGTGGCCGAGGTCGGCGACACCGTCAGAGTGAGGGTGATGACGCTGGACCTCGATTCGGGCAGAGTGGCGTTCAGTATGAAGCCCAGTCTGGACTCCTCCACGAGCGGCCCGCCCGACCTCGACGCCCTCGAGCGAGCCAGGGCTGAGGGTCTCTGGCTGAACGCCACCGTCGTGCGCGTGGACCCGTACGGACTCCAAGTGCAGGTCGTGCCACCAGGCTCCCAGCCAGATGCCCTGCCGCATCTCGGCTTGGTGCACGTCTCGGAGATTCGATACGGGTTCGTCCAAGACATCAACGCGGTGGCCGAGGTCGGCGACACCGTCAGCGTTAGGGTGATGAAGGTGGACCTCGATTCGGGCAGAGTGGCGTTCAGTATGAAGCCCAGTCTGGACTCCTCCACGGGCAGCCCGCCCGACCTCGACGCCCTCGAGCGAGCCAGGGCTGAGGGTCTCTGGCTGAACGCCACCGTCGTGCGCGTGGAGCAGTACGGGCTCCGCGTGCAGGTCGTGCCACCAGGCTCCCAGCCAGATGCCCTGCCGAATCACGGCTTGGTGCACGTCTCGGAGATTCAATACGGGTTCGTCCACGACATCAGCGCGGTGGCCGAGGTCGGCGACACCGTTAGCGTTAGGGTGATGAAGGTGGACTTCGATTCGGGCAGAGTGGCGTTCAGTATGAAGCCCAGTCTGGACTCCTCCACGAGCGGCCCGCCCGACCTCGACGCCCTCGAGCGAGCCAGGGCCGAGGGCCTCCGGCTGAACGCCACCGTCGTGCGCGTGGAGCAGTACGGACTCCACGTGCAGGTCGTGCCACCAGGCTCCCAGCCAGATGCCCTGCCGCATCACGGCTTGGTGCACGTCTCGGAGGTTGGAAAGGGGTTCGTCCAAGACATCAGCACTGTGGCCGAGGTCGGCGACACCGTCAGCGTGAAGGTGATGACGCTGGACCGAAATTCGGGCAGAGTGGCGTTCAGTATGAAGCCCAGTCTGGACTCCTCCACGGGCAGCCCGCCCGACCTCGACGCCCTCGAGCGAGCCAGGGCTGAGGGTCTCTGGCTGAACGCCACCGTCGTGCGCGTGGAGCAGTACGGGCTCCGCGTGCAGGTCGTGCCACCAGGCTCCCAGCCAGATGCCCTGCCGAATCACGGCTTGGTGCACGTCTCGGAGATTCAATACGGGTTCGTCCAAGACATCAGCACTGTGGCCGAGGTCGGCGACACCGTCAGCGTGAAGGTGATGACGCTGGACCGCGATTCGGGCAGAGTGGAATTCAGTATGAAGCCCAGTCTGGACTCCTCCACGAGCGGCCCGCCCGACCTCGACGCCCTCGAGCGAGCCAGGGCTGAGGGCCTCTGGCTGAACGCCACTGTCGTGAGCGTGGAGCAGTTCGGGCTCCGCGCGCAGGTCGTGCCACCAGGCTCCCAGCCAGATGCCCTGCCGTATCACGGCTTGGTGCATATCTCGGAGATTAAATACGGGTTCGTCCAAGACATCAGCGCGGTGGCCGAGGTCGGCGACACCGTCAGAGTGAGGGTGACGGGCTTAGACCGCGACACGGGTAGAGTGAATCTCAGTATGAGGGCTAGCCTGGAAATCTTCGAGCAATTCGGCGCGGACGAGTGGATCGATGCCACAGTCTTCAACGTATCGGACCGTGTAGTGGAGGTGCAGGTCTGTTCCTCCTGCTCCTCGTTCTGCTGACCCTCCTCCTCCTCCTCCTCCTCCTCCTCCTCCTCCTCCTCCTCCTCATCATCATCATCATCATCATCATCATCATCATCATCATCATCATCATCGTCGTCAGCTTCATCATCATCATCATCATCACCATCATCATCATCATCATCATCATCATCATCATCATCATCATCATCGTCATCGTCAGCTTCTTCTTCATCATCATCATCATCATCATCACCATCACCATCACCATCACCATCCTCATCCTCATCAGCATCAGCATCAGCATCAGTATCATCATCATCATCATCATCATCATCATCATCATCATCATCATCGTCATCATCATCCTCATCATCATCATCATCATCCTCCTCATCCTCATCCTCATCATCATCGTCCTCATCCTCATCCTCGTCCTCGTCGTCATCATCATCGGCATCATCATCAGCATCAGCATCAGCATCAGCATCATCATCATCATCATCATCATCATCATCATCATCATCATGTTGCTGGTCCTCCTCCTCCTTCCCGTCCTCCTCCTCCTCCTCCTCCTGCTGATCCCCTTGTGCTCCTCCTTGGGAGGCCCGCCTTCCGGGCGACGACTCAGGAGTCGCCAGCGGGATTGTCCCGTCCAGGGAGCTGCGAGCGGGCCCCGTACAGAGCGCCATGGGCGCGGCAGAAGTGGGCGACACGGTCCGCGTCAGGCTTATCAACGCCACGGGCAGATTCGGGCCGGTGTTCTCCATGAAGCCCAGGCTCGGGGTTCACGCAACGGGCATCAGCTCTGACTGGGGTCAGCCAGTCCCTCCTGGCTGACCCGGGCTTGGGAGCCCCATGGAGTCGATTGCCCCTCTCCGCCCTCCGCCGACTCAGGTTTAGGAGCTACTATGCGGTCGGCTGGGCTTCGCGATAGGGCTCTGGCCGACCCCAGTTTGTGCTGGTCGGGGTTAGTCTAGGCCTCTTAGATGGGGTCGGCGTAGATGGGGTCGGAGGATCGCACCGCATCGCCGATGCGGCTCGATGCGGAGCCCGATTTTCTCCACGCCGATGGCGCCGATGCCTCGCCGACGTCGCCGATGCGGCGCGATCCTCCGACACCATCTGCTCGGACCCCATCCAGGATGCCTCTAGTTAGTGCGTGCCCGACAGGCCCGACGTCTCTGCCTTCGCTGGCGTCCCGCCCGAGGCGCTGCTCCCCGCGTTCGTGGTCGCCGTCCTGGACGACAGTCACATCTTCGTGAGCGTGCCGCCCCCGACGGACGCCGGCGAGCCCGCGGAGGGCAAGGCGCTCGATAACAAACCCTCGATGAGTCCAAGCCAGTGGCCCACTCCCTCCCTCGTGCCCTCCCTTCCCTCACCCCCCACGCGGGAGAAGGAGAAGGAGGAGGAGGAGGACGAGGAACGAGAAGAAATAGAGGGGAAGCAGGTGGGAGGAGGAGGGGAAGAGAAGGAGAGGGAGGGAGGAGGAGGATGATGATGAGGAGGAGGAGGAGGAGGAAGAGGAGGCGGAGGAGGAGGAGGAGGAGGAGGAGGAGAACCTGTGTACACCCAAGACGCATCAACGATGTTGAAAGACAAACTCCCTCCAAGTTCCTTGTTTTGTAGGTACCTGCAGGAATTTGGCTTCATTGATGGAAGTGTCCCATTGGAAGAAAGCCGTTTGAGAACCCTCGATCGTGCCAGAACGCGCTTCCTTGGACCATGCTGGGAATCGACGCGACTGTTGCGTCGGGACTGAACTCCATTCTTGGGACTCCAACACCGCGAATCAGCGTGACTGCTGCGTCCTGACAATCCTAAATCATGCCAGAACACCGCGCCTGGGACTTCAACCATACGCACCCGCGAAACTGCTGCAAATTGTTAAGACGAATGTTTTTTGCGGCGCTAAGGCGGGGGCCATATCTTGAAAAGGAACCGCCCTCCATCTTTGAAGATGGTTCTAGCTTCTCAGACGAATGTGCGCGGCGCTGAGGCGAGAGCCACAACTTGAAAACGGGCCCCCCTCCAAGTGCCAGCATCAGAAATGGCGAGGAAGTCTCAGGCGAAACGCTCAGCCCGCCCTACTGACATGTCTATGGGGTGCGACAGGAAGGAACTGTTTATAAGGGATGGAGGAGGAGAGGAAGGGGAGGAGGCCGAGAACGAGAACGAGCATGAGGATGAGGATGATGATGATGCTGATGATGATGATGGTGGTGGTGATGGTGAGGTTGTTGGCGGTGGTGATGATTATGATGACGATGATGATGATGATGCTGATGATGCTGGTGACGATGCTGACGATAATGATGATGATGACCATGATGATGATGATGACGATGATGATGAGGATGATGATGATGATGATGCTGCTGCTGCCGCTGATGATGGTGCTGCTAATGGCGACGACGACGATGATGATGATGATGATGATGATGATGATGATGATGATGATGATGATGATGATGATGATGGCGATGATGATTATGATGATGATGACGATGATGTTGATGATGCTGGTGATGATGCTGATGATAATGATGCTGGTGATAATGATGAGAATGATGATGATGCTGATGATGTTGATGATGCTGCTGCCGCTGACGATGATGCTGATGATGGCGACGACGACGATGATGATGGTGACGATGATAATGACAATGGTGATGATGATGATGATGATGATGATGATGATGATGATGATGGATGATGATGATGATGATGATGATGATGATGATGATGATGATGATGATGATGATGATGATGTTGATGACGACGACGATGATGATGCTGATTTTGACGATGCTGATGATGCTGCTGATGATAATTATGATGATGATTATGATGATGATGACTCTGATGATGATGATTATGATGATGATGATGATGAGGATGAGGATGAGGATGAGGATGAGGATGAGGATGAGGATGAGGATGATGATGATGATGATGATGATGATGATGATGATGATGATGATGATGATGATGATGATGATGGTGGTGGTGGTGGTGGTGGTGGTGATGAGGATGATGATGACGATGATGATGGTGGTGGTTTTGGTAGTGATGATGGTGGTTGTGATGGTGGTGGTGTTGAGGATGATGATGATGAGGAGGAGGAGGAGGAAGAGGAGGAGAAGGAGGAGGAGAAGGAGGAGGAGGAGGAGGAGGATGGGGGACATGGAAGATCGAGTGAGACATGCTAAGCGAGGGAGTGCGTAAGCGAAGCAGGGGAAGGGAGATGGGGGAAGGAGGAGGGGTAGAAGTAGGAGGGATTGGATTATGTCCTTTGTGGCGAGGATCACCCAGGTGCGCGGGGTGGTAGCCGCCGAGTATCAACCTGGTCAGATGGTCCAGGTCAGAGTCAGCGACGTCAATGTGGAGAGGGGGCTGCTGACGCTGACGCTGGGCGGATTGACATGAGGTGTGAGGGGGCTGAGCCTGTCGGCGTGGTCTTCGTTGTGCGCGGATCCATGCCTGACGGGGCAGAAAGAGGGCACGGGAGTTCAAGGGGTCACAGGAGTCTCTCAGAACTCGGGCCGCCGAGAGGCCAGAGGGCCGACGAAGCGTGGAGTGAGATTTGCTTTTGGGTGCCACTCTGGGGAGAGTCATATATGCAACATCGGAGCACAAAATCATGGTACTCCGGAGAAGCCCATTCCGATGTTCCCAGAGGCCCATGCGGGATCATGTTGGACAGGTTCGCTCCGACGTTCCCAGAGGCCTCTTCGGGAACTTTCCAGAGATGCCCGTCCCGATGTGCCTAGGGTGGGTGGGAACATTCCAAAGAGCGGTCCTATCGTTCTGGCCAGATCGATGGTGGGCATCGACTTGGTCATCGCCCCCACCGTCGTCTTCATCCGCGATCCGCGCGGTCCTCCAGAATCAGCACGTTTTATTATTGCTGCTGATCTCATCACCACTTTATGATTCTCAGGTTTTGAAGTCCCCGGGCCCTTCCCCTCCACCCCCTCCCGCTCCGCCCCCGTCCCGTCCCCGCCCATCCCCTGTCAAGCCCGCCGTGTCCATGTCCCGTCCTCATCTCCATCCCGTCCCCCTTTTCCCCTCCCCGTCTCGCGCGTGGGGAACCAGGGGGGAGAGTGGATGAGCGGGGGAGGAGAAAGCGGAGGAGGAGGGGAAGGGGAGGGAACAAGGGAGTCATCACGGGAGGAAGAAGGTGAGGGGATGAGGAGGATGAGGACGACGCTCCCAACGGCGGCGGCCACGAACCCTACGACCACGTTAACGACGGCTGGCACGACGAGAACGACTACGTCTACGACGGCGACGGTGGCGACGGGGAAAACCGTGGCGGGGACGGCACAGCTGGTGCAGTGGTGGCAGCGACGACGTTGAAGCCCGCGCCAGTTGACCCGCCGCCCTGCTGCCCCGCCGCCTCGGGTCCAGTGCCCCGCCAGCTGCTGCCCTCGCTGCTGGCGTCCGAGGCCTCTCCCGATGGTCTCGCCGTCGTCCTCCCCGCCCTCGTTGCCGTAATCGTCGTCGTCGTCGTCGTCGTCGTCGTCGTCGTCGTCGTCGTCGTCGTCTTCCTCCTCCTCCTGCTCCTGCTATCCTTCCCTCCTTCCCTCCCTCCCTCCCTCCCTCTAAACCTGGCACTGGTTGAGATGACCTCTGTAGGTTATCGATGTGCACGCTGGTGTAGTTGATGACGAACTTGTTCATCGTCGCCTCCTGCTCCGCGGCGGATCAGCCTCCTGTTCGGCCGCTCCCCAGCGGCAGCCTTTCCCACAAACTGTGAATAGCGAAATCGAGGCGGGAATGTATACATGACCACCGCCTGGAGGGTCAGTTTTCGGAGCCTCGGCAGTCGGTGGATATGGACATGTTCGGACCCCCAGGGGCCGATCAATATATATATATATATATATACACACATATAAATACATATTTTTGTCTGTGACATTTGTTTTCCAGAGAGGCGAGGAGCGTCCCGAACGACTGCTTGCATCGTCCGTGACATACATGCTCAAGCGCATATGGACCTGCTTCAGCTCGGCGGGGTCCTCCGAGAGCTCTCTCACCTTTCCCTACACCTCAGCAGCAGCCTGCAATCCTGCCCTCCGTGCCCCTCGCTGGTCTGCCCGCACGTGGAGTGCGGCTCCCTGTCGTGCGGGGCGCCGGGCCAGGCGCCGGTGCCTTGCGAGGCTCGGGCGCCCGAGCCGCCGGCCTCAGCGCCGGCCTGGCCGCTGCTGGTGGTCTTCGTGGCCGGGGTGGCCGTCGGCTTGGCGGTGTCGCCCCGCCTTCGCCGTGCTCCAGGCGGAGCGGCGACGGCGCCCCAGGCGGCGCCACGGGCGGCTGCGGCCCCAGAGCCGGCTGCTCCAGCTGGCGGGCAGACGGCCTTGGCACTGACGTCGGGACCAGCGGCAGGCCCTGTGACGCCCTCGTCGAGGCATGGCAGCAGTGCCGCGGTGCCCGGACATTCCTGAGTTCCAGGTTGCCGTGCGCTACGATGCCGATCCGAACTTTACTTGGCATCATCGCATCTTATTGCGTCGTGTGCGAGATGCGGTCTGGATCGCTCTTACTCCCGACCTGGACCTCGAGAGGATCAACTTGGATGAGCGGCGGCATCGGGTGCTCGAGCGAGGACAAGCCTTTCCAGAGGCTATCGCTGGCGACCTCTATGCCTTCGACCCGATCGGGCGGGAGGCGGTCGCCGGGCACAAGAGGCGCGCCCGTTTGCAGGCAGCCGTGCTGGGCGGCGACGAGGACGAGGCCATGGACGCCGAGGAGTGGGTCTACGCAGACCTCGACGACCCGTCGTTCGGGACGCTCGTCGCCGCAGACGTCCTCGAGGGGGACGAGTTCGTGGAGCTGGGCAACCGCGGCCTGGTGCGACGTGAGGGCGCGGCTCGCGGAGTCGAGAAGGTCTGCCGCGCCCGATTGGCGAAGTGGTCCGAGCAGCGTCGTGTCGGGGCTGAGGACATCAGGAGCTTGGGCATCCACACGGCGGCGGACGGCACGCGGCACCTCGGGTGGACGGATGCCGTCGGCATGCTGCGGGAAAGTGACATGCCCGAGTGGAGGTTCGAGGGACCGCGAGTGTGCAAGGAGCTCGCGGCCTCGATCCGAGAAGGTGCAGGGAATCCGACGTCCTATCACGCAGAGTGGATCAGGCTGTCGGGCGTCAACCAGAACAGCGCCATCGCCTATGAGCACAAGAATGCCATGGAAATGTTGCGCGTGGCCACCAGCGTCGACCAGGTGGACATCAGCAACCTGGCCTCGTTCGAACTCCTCGCGAGGCGGGTCGTCATGCTGGAGATGGCCGTGGCGCGCGACCCCCGGGATCCAGACTTCAGCGGGCTCGGGGTCATCGCTGACGGCGCTGTGGGGACTGACGGCGCCGCGCGGGCGCCGAGGTTCCGCGCCTGGGTGTCCGACCGACAGAAGGAGAGAGCGAACATCCTCCAGCAGTCGAGGGTGTACAAGGAGGAGACCAGGAACGAGCGGGAGAGGCGGCGCGGCCCCAAGGGGCCAAAGGGCAGTGATGCGAAGGGCAAACGCAGAGGGGCTGGAGGCCAAGGAGCCGAGGCCCCTCTGCCGGGCTAGATGGCGCCCGACGGCCCGCGGGTCACCAAAGCCGACTGGTGGCCTGGCGGGGAGTGGAGGCACGGAGGTCCCTTTCCTCTTCCTGTGCCTGACGTTCGGCAATATCCTCGTGGGGCCCCTCACTATGTGCAGCAGAGGTGGTGGCGCTCCACGACGCGGCAAAGGCTTGTTAGAGATACAGTACTTGGTGTCAACCAACTGGCGGCCGCTCAAGCAAACAATTCGCACTTTCGACGTTCTCCGCTGGCGAGTTCGACTCCTACAGCAGTCCAGCGTGAGATGTTGGCGAGCCTCGAGGATCGGGCGGGGCGTGCAGGCCTGGTCCCCGACGGACTCTCTCCAAGCAGAGCCCTCCAGGAGCTCTTCAAGACGAAAGACCTGTACGGTCAAGAGCCACGTCCCCTTGCCAGTTATGATCCAGCCAAGCTGCGAGTGGCCAAGGGAGTGGTGGAACCCAAGGATGCGAGAGCGCTGCTGCCACCACAGGCAGCGCAGAGGCTCCGACGCTACAAGACGTGCATCGAGCTGTCCGCCGAGGAGATCGAGGCCAAGTTCGCCTCCGAGCCCTCGCCCAAGCCCTACTGGGACCCCGTGCTGCGGCGCAACAAGCGAGCCCTGCACGAGTTGTTCGAGCGCCTCCTTTCTTCGGGCATCCTGGTGCCCAGGAGGCGCCTCAAGGGCCGCATCGGACTCTTCTTCGTCAAGAAGAAGGAGGGGGCCATTCGCCTCATCGTGGACGCTCGCTACCCTAATGCCTGCCACAAGCCGCCGCCCACCACGCAGCTTGGCACCGCGCAGTCATTCGCGGAGCTCAACCTTGCCGAGTTCGCGGACGTGGCGGCGGAGATGGCTTCTCATTGTGTTCTGCCTGGTGCAGGCGGCGTCCCAGCCCTGGACTTCCACCAGAGCGGCGCCGACGTGCGCGACGGCTTCTACCAGTTCAGCATCGTCGAGGTGGCCGACTGGTTCGGGATCGACGAGTCGTTCGGCAAGGGGAGTTTTGGCATCACCAAGGTGTTCGACCCCGAGCTGGGCGTGGACGTGGAGCTGGCTAAGCACGAGTCCTTCTACCTATGCATGGGGGCCATGCCCATGGGATGGTCGTGGGCCCTCTACTTCTGCAGCGAGGCGGTGGCTTCCCGCGCGGCAGCCGTGGCTGCCGAGGGCTGGGGCAGCCTGCTCCGAGAGCGGGCTCCGGCCCCTCGCCTGGTCCCCGGCCGACCCGTCCACGCCGTCTACGTGGGCAACCACACGGGGCTGGGGCATGGCGCGGCGGACGCGGAGCAGGCGCACCAGGACTTCCGTGCGCAGCGTGCCGCCTTCGGCCTCGACCTCCACGACGAGGTCCCCTGCAGCCCCTACCTCGAGGCGCTCGGGCTGCAGTTCGACGGGCCGGGTCGCCGCCTACGGCATCGGTCTGCCCGCCTCTGGCGCTTCAAGCTGGCGACTGTGGCACTGCTGCGCCGCCGCGTGGTGGCAGGGTGGCAGCTCGAGATCTGGCTGGGCCACGCCGCTCACATGTGTGGGCTCGGCCGGCCGCTGCTGTCGATCCTCTCGCAGAGCTACGCCTACGTCGCGGCCCGCAAGGAGAGGTCGGGCCGCCCGTGGCGAGGTGTGCGGCGGGAGCTGTGGCTCATGTCCAACCTGGTCTTCACCTGCGAGGTCGAGCTGGACGCCCCGTTCAACTCGTCGGTCTACCTCGGCGACTCGTCGGATTACGGCTACGCCCTCATGGAGACGAGGGGCACAGGCGACGAGCTGCTGGAGGACTTCAAGTGGAGAGAGCGCTGGAGGTTCAAGGCCGCGCCGCCGCTGCCTCCGCCACCGCGCCCGACCCTGGGGGCACTGGGCGCAGCGTTCGGGGTCTGCTTCGACGGCGACGACCCCGAGCAGGTGGAGGCGTTCGGCGAGCCGCACGTCGTGGGCAGGACCGCCTGGGAGCCGCTGGGGGCCCGGACCCGCCTGGCGCAGTGGGCCACCGAGGCGGCCCGCACTGCCGAGGCGGGGGCCCGCCCCGGGCGACGCGGACGGCGGCGCACGGCCCGAGGGGCTGCGCCGCGCGAGGAGGTGGAAGGCTTCGAGGCCATCCCCGTGGTCGGCGCCTGCTGGGACAATAAGCGGCGCTGGCACACGCTGGTGGAAGGCTTCTGGCACTGGAGGCAGGAACGCATCAACGTCAAGGAGGCTAGGGTCTGTCTCATGGGTCTCCGCCGTAGCTTGCGGACCAGACGGGGCTGCCACCGCCGGCTGCTCACCCTGTCGGACAACCTCGCGTCCGCCGTGGTGTTCGACCGCGGCCGCTCGTCGAGCTGGGCGCTCAACGCGCTGTGCCGACGCGCTGCGGCATACCAGATTGCCGGCTGCGTGGCTTGGCGGGTTCGCCACATCCGCACGGACAGGAACCACGCGGACGAGGGCTCCCGTCGCCCCCGCGTCCCTCGAGTGCTGGTGCCCACGAGACTCGAAGGCGGAGCGCCCGTGGCCCCTCGGCGGACGGGAGGCCGCCGCCTGGGCGCGCCCCGACATCATGGCGCGCCCCGGGCAGCCCAGGCCGCGCTCGAGCTCTTTGCGGGCACGGGCCGGCTCAGCGCCTCCCTCAAGCGCCAGGGGCTGCGGGTTCTGCCGGGCGCCGAGATCAAGCGCTCCGCCCGATATGATCTGTCACGTCGATCGACGCAGCGTGCTGTGCTGCGCTGGATTCGGAGCGGGAAGGTCTGGTACGTACACTTGGGGACAGCATGCTCCGCCTGGTCAGTTGCCCGCTCCACGCCTTATAACACTGAGCGGGCGCAGCGGTTGGAAGCCGTTTCTGTCGACATGGCGCTCTTCACAGCTGAGGTCATCAAAGGGTGTGACCGCTGCGGTGTGTTGTGGTCGCTGGAGAATCCTGCCAGCTCGAAGTTGTTTCGCTTCGAGCCCCTTGCTGTCCTTGCCAGTCTGCCAGACGCCCGATATGTCTCGTTTGATCTTTGTGGATTCGGAGAAAATGTTCGCAAACCGACCACCATCTTCACCAACGCCATCTGTCTGGACGTTCTGGGGAGAAGATGTGATGGGTCACACCGTCATGAGCCTCTGCAGGGTGGGCTCAAGGCTGGCGCCTACTCACCCGCCCTTTGCCGAGAGTGGGCTGCCGCGCTATGCTCGGCGGCGCCTCCTCAGGCCTTCGGCGACTCCGAGCCGCTCGCCTCTGAGCGGGACACGGAGCTGGAGGCGCTGGTGCCGCGGGTGCATGGGGCTGCAGCGAAACTCGGCGAGGCTCACGGCGGGGCTGACGCCGAGAGCCGCGGGCAGCACTTCCTCGCGCGCCACGTCGTCGAGTTCGGCGGCGCGCGGGGTCATCAAGGCGGCCCTGAGGCCGCCGCAGCGGCAGCAGGGCCGTGCGGCTGTCGGCGAGGAGAAGGAGCGGCTGGCGGCGGCGCGCAGGGCGCGGGTCCCGCCAGCGGCGCGTGACAATTTCCCGCGGCTCGGGACCATCCGTGACTCCACGAAGCGGCTCTACTCAGACGCGCTCGGCAAGTTCAGGGGCTGGGCGAAGTCGAAGCACTACGACCTGGGTAGCTTCAGCTCCACGGACTCGGCGATGGAGCACTACTTCACCGACCTGTACTTCGAGGGGTCTGGTCCCGCAGAAGGCCGCAACGTTCTCTACGGCTACATTCACTTCGAGACGCACCTGGATCGGAACAAAGCCAACCTCTTCCCGAAGGCGTCGAGGGCGCTTCGTGGATGGACCACTCGGGCTCCTCAACGAGTCCGCGACCCCATCCCCTTCGGCGTCGTCTGCCTGATCGGCCTGTACTTCCTGGGCACGGGCCTGGTCGGTGCCGCGGTGTGCCTGGTCCTGCAGTTCGACTGCTACCTGAGGCCGGACGAAGCCGTGTCGCTGCTCCTGTCCTCAGTGCTGCCGCCTGCGCCCCGGGCTGGCCGGCGCTACGCGCGGGCCTGGGCGCTGCTTCTGGGTGAGGCCGAGCACGCAGCGCCCACCAAGACAGGGGTGGTGGACGGGACAGTGGTGATCGGTGAGCTGCAGCGGTCCTGGGTTGCGGAGGCGGTTGGCCTCTGGTGCCGTGCAGGCGGCGCGGCTCCCTACATGTTCGACATGACTCTCTCCAAGTATGAGGCCCTGTTTCGCCGGGCCGCGTTCGACCTGGGCCTCACCGATCTGGACATCTCGCCTCACGGAGTTCGGCATGCCGGAGCTTCGCATGACATGTATATGGGCCTGGCGACGCTCGACCAGATCCAGAAGCGCGGCCAGTGGGCCCATGCTCAAAGTGTGGTGAGGTATTCGAAGCACGGCAAAATCCTTCGGCAAGTACACAAGATGACGCCTGAGCAGCAGGGAAAAGCTTCGGTTGCGGAGAGAGAGTTTCCGGTCAAACTCCTTCGGGCTCTTCGGAAATGCTGAAGCCGGCTTCGCCAGATGCCTTATGGGCAGATATGGGAGTGGAGTCTCCTCGATCTCGGCCTTGTCAACATGATTCTGTTCTGTTGAATTCACGAATTCCGACTGAAGTGCTGCAGAACTTAGCGCCCGTGCGATCGGGCGTCCGTGCGAGTGAAAATGAAAGATGTGAATGGTCTGGATGGCTACCGCCAGTCCGACCGACCACGCTCCTAAGTTGAGCTCTGGGTAAGCGTGCAGCCGCTAGGGGTAATGTATATATGTATATATACACATATCTAGATATATCCACATCCACCGCACGCTGGGGCACCAGGACGTCGGTTCCCTGGTGGTGGATATGGATAAATCCCCGCCTCCCACGAAAGAACCTGCCCGCCAACCTTCGACCCCTCCGACGAGCGCCAGAGACCCCACGGGTGCGCTTGGCGCGCCGCCCGCCCGCGGCCCCGCGCCCCGGCCGGCGGGGCGGGGGCACGCGGGGCGGGTCGGGCCGAACGAAAGGGAGGGATGGGGAAAGATGAAACCAAAGAGCTCTCAAGCTGTGGGTGCGCGATGTTTGCAATACTGCCTGACTCTAGTTCATGGGAAAAGTGTCCCTACTAGTTTCGAGCCTCGGCGGCTACGGAAGCGCAAAACACGCATGCATGTACACGTGCAATCTTTCAGCAAATCATGCGGGGCGAATGATCGCAATCATACGCTTGTTCGGTGCATCGTTGCCGTGCCAGGGGTTACGAAATCTGCTGCTGCTGCTGCAGCTCGATACATGGGCGCCTCCCGGCGCCGGGAGGCGCTGGAAAAATTAGCTACGTGAGCTGATTCTCCACCCTTTGCTATCCGCTATCCCCCGCTTTCGTTCCCCCCGTGCGGGGCGCGCCTGCTTGAGCCGGGCGGCGGCGGCGCGGCGTTCGTCGTCGTCTCTATTGCCGCTTCTCTTCCCTTCTGGCTCTCGAGGTGAGCCGCGGACGGAAGCGTTGCACAGAGGAAGCGGGAGGAGGAACGAGTCCAGAGCCCGGAGATTCAGACCGACGTTGCCGCGGGGCCCCCTCGCTCTTTGGGGTCTCTCGGGAAGCAGCACTTTTTCCCGGAAGGGCTTGGACCCAGGGTTCGCGTGTAGAGGCGCATCCCCGGAATCGACCTGAAGAGGGCCGGTGGAATTATTTGCGATATTGACGAGGTACAGTTTTTTTTTGGGGGGGGAAATTGCGCTTCGCGTGTGCCCGCTCGAAAAAGCATCATAAATAACCAGGTCCGCAGACGCGTTTTTGCTGGTGAAAGCAAGGTGCGGAGCGTTCTGCGCAGAATCCATTAAACACGAGGTCTGGAGGCATAGACATTTCTAGGAAGTGTGAAGTAGACTTTTTGCATAACAAGGTCGCGCAGGGCTGGCGCATCAAAAAGTTGAAGATGTCCATGGCGAAACTCTTTTTTGAAATTCCAATCGATCAAACACATGGTGAAGTACACACTTTCGTTTGTTGCCGTTTCGAGCGAAACGCTTGTTTTGCAGAATTTGTCGAGGATGTCTCAAGTGAAACGCATATTTTGTGTTATAGATTGTGTCTATCCTGGGGACCAGAATTCAGAGGCCGTCTCCAGTGAAATGCTTGTTTTCACGTGCCCAGGTCTTGAGGATGTCTCGAGCGAGACGCTTGGTCTCACTCGTCCAGGTTGCCGAGGCAGATGTCTAGCATGAGGATTTGTGGAGGATGTCTCGAGCGAAACGCTTGTTTTTTCGCGCGCACCTTGCAACGTCCCTTGGCATGACGTCCTCTGGCTGCCCCATGGCACGCGCCTTGGCACGTCCCGTGGCAGGTCCCTGACACGTCCAGGGCACGTCCCCTGATGCGTCCTCTGACACGCCCCCTGGCGCATCCCCTATTGCGCCCCTGGCACATCCTGTGGCGGGTCCGTGAGCCTGTTCCCCGTGTCGTGTCGTTCCTGTTCGGAGCTGAGTCGGGTTTTGAGGTCGAGTCGACTGAACGTCCCGCACGCTTCCACTGCAACTAGCTTTGGGGCAGCTGCTATGTTCTCTGGTAGCTCGAGCTTAAGATCCAGATCAGTTCGGTCAGGACTCGGATGCAAAGGAGGACTCGATCCACAACGCTATAGAGCACAATCGCGGCACGGCACATCGCAATTCAGCACGGCGCAGCACATCACAGCCTTTTGCACGGTACATCAAGATCGATACATGCAGCATCCCAATTGCCCGTCGCCCTTCTCGGTGTCTTGAAAACATTGCCATGCCCACATTTCTATATTCTTTTCCCTTTCGAGGGTCGATGATTTTTCCCTACCTAGGCTCTGCCTAGAAGGGTTCTTACTCTCTTTGCTTAAAGGGGCTGGGCAGTGGAACGCGCCCCGGGCGGTTCCCCCGGCATCCGCCCCGCGGTTCCTCCAGTTACGTCCCCTTAGCTTAGCGTTGCTAATCTCATCTTAGCTTAGCTTATTTCATCTTAGCTTAGCTTAGCTTCATCTTAGCTCAGGTTTATCTTAGCTTAGCTGACCTTCATCTTAGTTTCGCTGAGCTTTAGCATAGCAGAGCACAGCATAGCATAGCATAGCGTAGCATAGCATAGCGCAGCACAGCATGTCATAGTATAGCCCAGCATAGCAGAGCGTAGCGCAGCATAGCATAGCATAGCATAGCATAGCGCAGCACATCACAGGACAGCATAGCACAGCGCAGCATAGCATAGCATAGCATAGCATAGCATAGCATAGCATAGCATAGCATAGCAGCAAAGCAAAGGCAAAGCAACAGCAGCGACAGCAAAGCAAAACACAAGCAACGCAAAGCAAAGCAAAGCAAGAGCAAAAGCAAAGCAAAGGAAAGGCAAAGCAAAAACAATGTGCGACAGATGCCGAGCTAGCCTCGATGGCCGGACCGGAGCCCCCGCAAGCAGTGCCTTCCGTAACCATTTCGGCTCAAGTCCTGAGGCCCTGCCACACAGCCGCCCACGCTCATGTCCCGAGGTTGGCGGAGTGAGGCGTGCAGCGGTGCTGCACAGCCCGCCTCGGCACCAGGTGGCACAGCATAGCATGGCATAGCATAACATAGCATAGCATAGCAACTAATGTTGTTTTCCAAGGGGCTCCAACTTCTAGGGATGGTCGCACTGGGGTAATTTTGTATTTGAGAAATGCGTTTCGCGCGTGCCCGCTCGATGAACATGTGCCCCTTTATCTCGGATCCTCGATCAATAACGGGGTCCGCAGACACACGTTTTCCCTCGCTACCAAAAAAACACGGTGTGCGGAGCGTTTTGCGCAGAATCCGAGATAAAGCACGAGGTCTGGAGGTTGCGAAAAATGCTAGAGCATTAAAGAAAGTAGACTCGTTGCGTGCCCGCTCGGGGATGATGCGCCCTGCGCGCCGAATATCTGAGGATGCCTCGTGCGAAACCCTTGTTTTGCAGAACTCGCGGCATGGGCGCCCCAGGATGCCCAGGGTGGTTCTGGGAGCCCGAACACTCATATCAGCACACTCAGAGCGACCAGCCGTGCGCGCGCGTCGCGCGCGCCCACCCGCCTGGCGGCTCCTCCCTCCGGAGGCCGAGGCCTCGGCCGCCGCCGCCTCCGCCCGGCCTCGCGTAGGCGCGGCCGCGCTAAGAGGGAGCAGAAGGGGGGCTGGGGGGGGGGCAGGGAGGGAGGGAGGGAGGGCGGGAGGGCGCGGGAGAGGGAGAGGGGGAGGGATGGGGGGAGGGGGGAGGATGGTGGGATGGAGAAGGCACGAATGGAGGAGGGGGGAGGAGGGAGGAGCAGGGAGGCAGGGGAGGAGGGAGGGGGGATGCACGGAAGGATGGATGGATGGATAAGGAAAAACACAGGGAAAGGATGAGCAAGGAGACGGGAGGAGGAGGGGGAGGAGGAGGAGGAGGAGGAGGAGGAGGAGGAGGAGCAGGAGCAGGAGGAGCAGGAGGAAGAAGAGGGTCAGAGCTAATGCGAGAAGTACCGACGAAGCTGCAACACCCCCTCAACTTACCCGTCCCGAACCACCTCACAGGTCCCTACAAGCAAGACCCACATTGGAGCGCCATTTAGGCGAGAGCACCGTTTTAACAAGCAGCTGGCTTGCCGTTTTCTCGCGAATGGTACGGAGTGCGTCAATGAATGATCACAGAATTTAGCGAGGTGCCCAGTGAGATCTTCGCTTTGAGAAATGGCCGTCCCCATCTGCGTAACTGTTGCACAGCTTTACACTCGTTGTAGTGCAATGCGAGGAAATTTAGAGCGAAGTCCCCGTTTTGAAAAGGAGCCGCCCTCCATCCGTGCAGCCGTTGCATAGTTTTCAGACGTTTGGTTTAGATCTAAGAGCGAGAATTCATTGTTGGAAAGGAACCGCCATCAATTTTTGTAACTGCTGAAAACGCTTAAACGAATGCACGCGGCGCTCAGACGAGAGCCCCAGTTTGGAACATAAGCGCCAACCATCATCATCATCATCATCATCATCATCATCATCATCATCATCATCATCATCATCATCATCATCATCATCATCATCATCATCATCAATGCTGCACGTGTTTCAAGGCGAATTTGCACGTCGCAAAGGCGAGATCTCCATATTGACCAAGAGCTCCTCCATCCCCGTCGCGGGTGCAAGCTCACAAAAACGAATGCGTGTGGCGTTACGGCGACGGCTGCATGTTGAAACCGCCTCCATCTATCCATCTATCCATGTAGCTCTTGCAGTTATTGAAGTTTCAGGACCAGAAAGGCGAGGAAATCTCAGCCGACCCTTCTGGCTAAGCCTACCGACACGTCTGGGGGCGCGACAGGGAGGAGTTAGATATACGGAGGATGAGCGGCGGAGGAGGAGGAGGAGGAGGAGGAGGAGGAGGAGGAGGAGGAGGAGTAATTAGGATAAGGAGGGGGAGGATGAGGAAGGGAAATATGAGGGAGTGTCGAAAGAGAGGAGCAGAGGTAGGGAGCAGAGGTAGGGAGCAGAGGGAGGAGGGAGGGAGGGAGGGAGGAGGGGAGGAGGAGGAGGAGGAGAAGGAGGGAGGAGGAGGAGAAGCAGGATGAGGAGGAGGAGGAGAAGAAGGAGGAGGAGGAGGAGGAGAAGAAGGAGGAGGAGGAGAGGAGAGAGAGAGAGAGAGTTGAAGTAGGAGGAGGACGAGGAGGAGAAGGAGGAGGAGGAGGAGAGCAGGATGATGATGAGGAGGAGAAGAGGAGAGGAGGAGGAGGAGGAGGAGGAGGAGGAGGAGGAGGAGGAGGAGGAGGAGGAGGAGGAGGAGGATGAGAGGAGAGAGGAAGAGAGGGAGAGAGGAGAGAGGAGAGAGGAGGAGAGAGAAGAGAGGAGACAGGAGAGAGAACGAGAGAGAGAGAGAGAGAGAGATAGAGAAAGAGAGGAGAGAGAGGAGGAGGAGGAGGAGGAGGAGGAGGAGGAGGAGAGGAGGAGGAGAGAGGAGGAGGAGGAGGAAGGAGGAGGAGAGGAGAGAGGAGAGAGGAGAGAGGAGAGAGGAGAGAGGAGAGGAGAGAGAGAGAGAGAGAGAGAGGGAGAGAGAGTTGAAGGAGGAGGAGGAGGAGGAGGAAGAGGAGGAGGAGGTGGCGGAGGAGGAGGAGGAGGAGAGTGGAGGAGGAGGAGGAGGAGGAGGAGAGTTGGAGGAGGAGGAGGAGGATGAGGAGGAGGAGGAGGAGGAGGAGGAGGGTGAAGGAGGAGGGGGGGAGGAGCAGGAACAGGAGGATGAGGAGGAGGAGGAGGCGGAGGAGGAGGAGGAGGAGGAGGAGGAGGAGAGGAGGAGGAGGAGAGTTGGAGGAGGAGGAGGAGGATGAGGAGGAGGAGGAGGTTGAGGAGGAGGAGGAGGAGGAGGAGGAGGAAGAGGAGGAGGAGGAGGAGGAGGAGGAGGAGGAGGAGGAGAGGAGAGAGGAGAGAGGAGAGAGGAGAGAGAGAGAGAGAGAGAGTCACTGTCTGCGATGATGGTCAATCCAGGCTATGGCGCGACCACCGTTCTTGCTGTGAGCGTCGCGTGGGCAAGCACGGTCCCTGATATCGCTCAAGCACGAAATGGCAGCAAGTAAAGCACGGGAACACAGAGAGAGATGAGGGTAACGGATGGTCATGTGTGGGCGGGAGAGAGAGAGAGAGAGAGAGAGAGAGAGAGACCTTCCTCATCAGGATCAAAACATCGCGGGCGACTGCGGGGGAGCATGGTCAGGCCCAGGTGTCACCACCAGGGGAACAGCCTGTGTGGGTACAAATTGGGCATTGGGACCACGTAGGGAAGGATGGAGACGGGGGAGGTATAATATGTCTGGGAGAGGTGAGAAGGGGAGACATTAGGCGGGCGGGGGAATCGCTTCCGCCGTCTGATGTGGCCCAGGGTTCACCGCCAGGGGAACAGCCTGCGAGGTCTACTGGCTGAGTCTCACACGATAGCTGAAGGGTCTGGACGGTCGGGCCCAGTGTTCGCCACCAGGGATACAGCTTGCCTGGCATACTGGCTGGGTCACTCGACCACCTGGATCAGAAGAGACGGCATGACTCTATGGAAGAGGTGAGGGAGAGGGAAGGATGATCGATAGGAGGGATGATCGATAGGATGCGGAGGGAAGGAGAAAGAGAAGAAGGAATGCCCCGAATGAGGTTCCACCTTTCAGCACCTGGGATCATCTAATGCCCAGCACTTCACGGCGGTGGGTCCTCCGAGGGGGGCGGCAGGGATCGGCGGTTGGCACGGTGGGGGACCCTGGGGCTCCACCTGCATATCTAAGGACACTGCTGAGAGCCATCCCCATGGCTCCTGAAACGGCGCTCTGGACCAGGGCACTTTCCCCCGAACTGAAAACCGTAAAAAGCAACTCATACGCATTCAGAATCATCTGAATGCCTGAGGTTTCGCGGGCATGGGACCAGTTCAGTACCCAGTAAGACCTGAGAACCTCTAGGTAGCGGACACCTCCAGCTGGGAGAACAATATACAGGAAGAGGCCTACCAAAACTCCGAAGGCAAACGAGATAAAACACCTATGGACACTTGGCTCCTGCTGCTGCGGCTGGGGTTCAGGCATCTCAGGGATCCCATGACAGATTCTGACAGATTTCACTCAGCCTAGCTTCCCAAGAACTATATCCATAAGAAGGGAGGCCTTGTCCTTGTGGTTGCCTGGGAGCTGCTTGCGGGGCACGTGCGAGAGGATGATCTTGTTGGCCACCCCCGTCGCGTGCTTGTCGCTAGCCAGGGACTTCGCCAACAGGGCGCAGATCTCCTCACGGTTGCCCTTGGCTGGGAGCTTCGTCTTCGCTCCCACCACGGTCTGCATCCACCCGAGCTCCGAGCGCGATAGGGGCTTGGACACATCTCCTGGTGATGACGAGCGGGCCCGAGAAGTAGGGGGGCAGCCGTCTGGCGCGAGTGCCTTGCGAAGCTCCTCCGTCTGGCTTGTGAATGACGATTTGAGCGCTGCTGCAACATACTCCCCCTGCTTGCGGAGCTCGAGCTCCCTCTCACGGCACGCTTTGTTATGGAGGAAGGCAGCATACTTCTTATCCTTGGACTCCAGCTGCTTGCGTAGGGTCTCGATCTCCTGCTTGTCGTGGTGGCTGGTCGAGCTCTTGGCTCGGTGGGACTTGTCCCTGCTGCTGCTCCGACGGTCCCGGTCACGGTCCCGATCACGGTCACGGTCCGAGCTGGAATCCCTGCGGTCCCGCCGATCACGTCGGGTCTCCATCACGGCGGTCATCGCGCCGATCACGGCGATCCCGATCACGGTCTCGGTTACGGTCCTGGTCATAGCCCTTGTCGTAGCCCCGACTGCCAGCCCACTGCTCTGTGCCCCAGCGAGTGTTGTAGCCTTTGCCCATGGCGCAAACTGGACGAGATGAAGAAGAAAGCCGAAGGTGTTGCCGCCAAACTCGCAGGACTGCTCGGACTCTTTGAGCATAAACACTCCACGGAGCAGCATGGGCAGCGGCAATGATGACGTCGATGGGATACCCCAGTAGGAACACTTCGAGGGCCAACTCAAGGACCCACCCCGTCGTGACACCGATGCTCAGCTGAAGATACTGGGCCCTCGCGAACCTTCCCGTGAACAGAGAGACGACCATCGCAAACTTACGGGGGGGTCGACCTGGCCACTCGATAATATTAGCACGCGGACGGGCATCCACATCCCCCGACAGCCAGGGCCGATTGAGGTTCTTAGGGAGTATGACGACCTCGGGACCCACGGCTCGAATCTCCAAATCCACCCAAATGCACGGCTCCGCGTTGCCCTCGATAGTTGATGCAGGGCTGAGGCGTATGGGATATACTTCACGAAGATAAGCATAAGTACACGTGCGGCAGTAATGCGTGCTCATACCGATTCTGTCATCCACGTAGCGACGTTGGCCGACTGGGGCCGTAGCGTGTCCAGGAAGCCGTTGAAAGCTTGCTGTGCCCAGCCGGGCCTCATCATGTTGAGCCTGGAACTCGAACCAGCACATGAGCACGGATAGGGCCACTCCTGAAAGCACTCCCCCTATGGGGAGTCCCCTCATCCCATACATGATGCCACCCAGGGAGACCAGGGATATCCAAGAGAACGAAACCAATGCCTTGTGGATATCAAACACCGATTCTTTAAACCATCCAGGTGGGGTTGAGCCCAACCAGGGCCTGGTCCGAGGTATGCGAGACTGCTTGACAAGAGTAGCATCAGCACCAAGCCGACGCACCGCCTCTGACGCAATAGCCGTCCACGCCTTCGATACTGCGGACGCACTGCACTGCTCAAATGCCTGGTCCGCATCGGCAACCACGACACTGATATCTGAGATGGGCTGCGAGCAACGGACACAGTGTGACGCTATTGCTGACGGGAGGGAGCACCGAAGACGGCGGATCTCGCTTGCGGCATCATTGGTGTTGAAAACCTCCGAGCTGAACCCGCTCCGCGACAGGATATCTCGGACTGCCCGACCAATTATCTGGAAACCATACGATCCTGGTGCTTGGGAACAATAGATGACACGACGAAGGCAACTGTGGAAAGGTTTGTCACATGTGCGCTCCCCCTGAGGTGAGAAAGATTTTCCTTTGACCGTAGGGAAACGCACGGCGGTTTTGTGTCGGCCGGTAGCGGAGGCAGGAAGCGCGGCGTGCACAGCCATGGTGGCAGTGCGGCCACAGCTCGGCCCCACATCCAGACTGCTGCGTCCCTCGGGGAGATGTCCAGCCTTAACGTCCAGTCGGGGTCGGCCATCGCCAGCTGGTGGAGGTAGCGCATCATGTCACAGCCGTCACACGCCCACACCTTGTCACACTCCTTGTCGTCAGCGATGATCACGCACTCGTTGGCTTCCTTGAGGCTGTTGGCCATGCCTGTCTCCACCTCGCGCCACGCTGGGGGCGCCTCAGGTGGCCTGATCCAGCGATGTGACAGCCACGTGTTGAGGTGTCGAAAGCCTCGTCGGAGAACGCGGTAGGGGATGCGTGCCTTGGCCGCCCACGAGCTGAGTGCTGCACGTGCTTCTCGCAACGCCCGCCGAGGGCGCGGCCGCACGGGCAGGCGCCAAGGCCCCTCCATGCGCCGAAGGCGCCATGGGGCTGACGGTGGCCCGTCTGGCGTGTGCGGTAGCGCCTGCGACGAGAAATCAGCACAAAAACGACTGGCAGAGACATGGTCCTTCCATGACGGGGCCTTCGCATAGGTTGCCCTCGGTGGTCGGAGGTACACCTCTCGAGTCGGGGCGAACTTTATTGACCGTGCCATGGCCGTGATAGCCGAGCTAAGCCAACGGCGGTACTCAACCTCCTGAGAGGCGGCAGGAAGCTGAATGGGTGGGCATCTGGCTCGGGGGAGTCGTAGACGCCGTAGGTGCAAGTCAATGTGATGCATGGCCATCCGCTGACGATGGAACGACCGTAGGAAGAACTGCGCCTGCGATGCCGCGAGGTACAGGTGGGCACCAACCTCCACACGGCTCCTGAACGTGAACACGGGTAGATCTCTCCACTTGGCTGCGAGGCAGGCGAGGAGGAGCCCGAGCCTCGTGCTTTCGAATATCCACAGTGGTCCAGCCTCCCCCGTAAGGTGGTAGTGCTCCTCGATCTGGAGTCGGTACAAGATCCCGTACGGTGCTGCCTCCGCCAGTGCCCCAGGGTATAGGGCCTCCAGACCAGGTCCCTGAGCTCGGGGTGCATGCTCTGCCACAGCCGAGAGGATTGTGGCTGTCCACGCGGGGGCGCTGGTGGTCGCCCGTGGCCCGCGCCTCCACGACGGGGGACGTCGGCGGCGGGCGCTGCGGGTCTTCACCATCGCGTGGAGTTGCCCCGCTCCGCGCCGCCTGCTGACTGCCTCGGACTCCATGGCGTCGCACTGGTTGCACTTCGGGTTGAAGCGTTTGATAGCCAATGCCTCAAAGTGAAAACTCGCCTTCTCTGTCCGTAGTAGCAGCACTGGTAAGAAGAACAAGGACCCCAGGCTCCGCCTGAGGACACGGTAGCGGGGTCGCCGCCCAGGGCCCACTCGCGGCTGGAGTACAAACCGCACATGTTCAGCCACTCGGCCAAGCAGCCCTGGAAGGGCTGACTCACGTAGTGCTGCCTTGCCAATGTACAATCCACTATGACTGCCAAGCACATGCACCACAGCACGGGTATCCCCACGCGGTGGTCCTAGAAAGCACTCGAAGATCCAAAACAGAAGTGGATGATCCCAGTCGTTGATGGCGGCGCGCAAGTCGGGGGCGATCATGATCAGAATCTGTCTCGCCCATGACGGTACCCTGCGCTGTGCCTGTGCCCGTCGAAGTCGGAGAATGGCGAACGTGACTAGTGCGAAACTGACAACGCTCCATAGATAACCCCTCGGAGGGGGCGGTAGGCCGGCCTTGTCGGGCCCGCAACGTACTCGAGTAAGAAGGATAACAGGCTCACCAGCCTTGGGACTGCATGTCTGTGAAACCTTTGAGCCCAGATCCATAGCCGTAGTTGGCTGGACGCTGACTCCTGGGAAACGTGGGACGAACGAAAAAGAGTGTCTTGAATTACTGCAAACACGATATTGTGGTCCTTGATGTGGTGGATGGGGAGCGGCCAGCGGACCATGAGGCGCTCCTTGGCCTCCTCTGAGGCTATGAGGCCTCCGACCAGCGATCGTTGGAGGACATCGACCATTCTTGATCTGTGTCGACCTGGCCGTAGTCCCTCCTCAACATTCGCAGGGCCTCCTCCTCGGTGATGTCCTCGTCCGAGTCCATCATGACCACATCCATGATCTCCTCGTGTGGTTCTCTCTGGGTTCGCCACGCCCATGTCTGGTTGTTCCTGATCCTCTCCTCCTGCTCTGCCCGCTGGTGCGTCAGCCGCAAGGAGTCCGAGAGGCCTTGGAGGATGTCGCAGTAGTATGTCGACACCTGGCGAAACTGGCCTATCCATTGGGCCCAGGGCCCCAAGCATTGTCTGATGCGCTCTGCTGTGTCACCCTGCTCGAAGACTCTCTGGAACGTGGCCATGCCAACCTGCACTAGAGATGAAGAGGAAGGGGGATGTGACCTGCTGCTGCCGACTATGTGCACGAAGAAGATATAGATATATATATATGGAAGCACCCCGTCGGTTGGGACGGCACTCGAACTCTGGATACCCGTCGCCGTATGTGGCCGTGCTAATCCAGAAGGTGAGAGAGTCACTGTCTGCGATGATGCTCAATCCAGGCTTTGGCGGCGACCACCGTTCTTGCTGTGAGCGTCGCTTGGGCAAGCACGGTCCCTGATATCGCTCAAGCACGAAATGGCAGCAAGTAAAGCATGGGAACACAGAGAGAGAGAGAGAGAGAGATGAGGGTAACGGATGGTCATGTGTGGGCAGGAGAGAGAGAGAGAGAGAGAGAGAGAAAGAGAGAGAGAGAGAGAGAAAAGAGAAAGAGAGAGAGAGAGAGTTGAAGGAGGAGGAGGAGGAAGAGGAGGAGGAGGTGGAGGAGGAGGAGGAGAGTTGCAGGAGA
>CAUYUJ010001166.1:73624-104276 GCA_963575745.1 Prorocentrum cordatum
AAGCTGTTCCTCCTCCTCCTCCTCCTCCTCCGCCTCCTGCTCCTCCCCCTCTTCTCACCTTGCCTCCGAGACCGCCGACGGCCACGGCCACGAGAGCTCCTCACGAATTGGGGCAAAAAAGGCATGTGGCAGCCGTCCTCGCCGTCCTCCTCCTCCTCCTCCTCCTGTTCTTTATCCTCCTACTCCTCCTCCTCCTCCTCCTCCTCTTCCTCCTCCCCCGCGCCACCATGAGCATCATCACCATCACACTCGTCATCATCATTGTGGTCATCGTTTGAAGCACCACCATCATTATCGTCACCGTTAGCAACAACATCATTGTCATCATGACCACCACTGTCACCGTCAGCATTTTCACCACCACCACCACCACCATCATCATCATCATCAAGCATCATCATCATCATCATCATCATCATCATCATCATCATCATCATCATCATCGCCATCGTCATCGTCATCGTCATCGTCATCGTCATCAGCTGAATCTTCTCCTTCGTCCCCCCCTTCAGTCCTCATCGATATTCCCCCTAATCCCAGGCTCCTCTTCACCCCCCCTCCTTGCGTTCGCGTTCGCAACGAATGACGACGACGAGTGAAGATGCGCCCCAACAATACATGAAGAGGCCTCCAAAACGGCTTCATGACGGCCCAAGAGAGTCCCTAGACGGCCCAGGACGGGCAAGACGGCCAAGAAGGCCCCAAGAGGGCCGAGAACACCCCAAAACGGTCCCAAAGGGCCCAATGAGAGCTCCAATGGATTCCCAATATTGCCCCGCATGAATCCAAGGAAGCCCCGATGCGGCGCATACGAATTCTGTGAGAGCTCCTCCTACTCCTCCTCGTCCCCATCACTCCTCCCCATTCCCCTTTTTTCATCCTATCCTCTTTGTTCCCCATCCTCCTTGTCCTCATTTCCCCGGGGGGGCTGCGCGCGCGAGAGAGCACGTCGGCGGCAGCGACCGACGACCGACGACCGAAGAAGATGGCGACGAGGATGAGGACGACGACGACGCCAGAAAACTGACGACGACGAAAGACGACGACGAGAAACGCCCTGCATCCTCCACCTTCTCTCTCCTCCCTCGTCCTCCCCCTCACTCCCTATCGATCCTCCTCCTTATCCCACGCTCCTCTCCTCCTCCTCCTCCTCCTCCTCCTGCTCCTCCTCCTCCTCCTCCTCCTCCTCCTCATCATCATCATGCAGCTCCTGACGTCCGCAACGAATGACGGGACGAGAGAAGATGCGCCCACAAAATAATTTTGGAGGCCTCCAAGACGGCCTCAGAACGAACAGCCCAAAAGGGCCCTGGCCGGCCAAGGACGGCCAAGATGGCCCCAAGACGGCCAACAGAACCCCGTGACGGCCCCAGAGGGCCCCAAGACTTCGCCAAGGGATCCCAAACATGCCCCAGAGGAGCGCGCCTGCCAAGGAGCGCTCTAAAAACTGCCAAGAAGTGCTCGAACAGCTGCCAAAGAGCGCCTACAAAGCTACCGTGGAAAAGCTGCCAAGGAGCACCCGAAAAGGTGCCAATGAGCGCCCGAGATACTGCCAAGGACCGCTTGAAAAAAAAGCTGCCAAGAGCGCCTGAAACGCTGCCAGGGAGCGCTTAATCAAGCTGCCAAGGAGCGCCTGAAAAACCTGCCATGCAACGCCTGAAAAGGTGCCAACAAGAAGCCCTGGACAAACTGACAACCAGCGCCTTCAAAGCTACCGAGGAGCGGCATATAGTCTGCCAAAGAGCGTTTGACAAGCTGTCAAGGAGCGCTTCACAAGCTGCCAAGAAGAGCTTGAAAAGCTGCCAGGGAGCGCCTGAAAAGCTGGCCAGGAACGCTTGAAAAGATTGCGAAGCTTGCAAGCTTCGCAAGCTTGAGAAAGCACAACCCGGGAAGTGGACCACTTCACCCAGGAATGGACCAGTTTACCGGGGGAAGTTGTTTTTGTTTTTTTGGGAGATGGGGCTCGGGCTCGGGCTCGGGCTCGGTCTCAAGCTCGCGTTCGGGCTCGGGGTCGGGCGCGCGTTCGGGCTCGGGTTCTCGCTCGCGCCCGAATATTTGCGCGCGCGCAAACGCTCGCGCGCACGCGGACTACCTCCGTTTGAGGGCGAGACGTGGCTACAACGTTGCGACAACGTTGCGACATCCACCCCCAGGCCGCGCACCCGCCCGATTTTGTATATACCACTTCTAAAGCCATAAGCGGGGTGTGGCTCCAGCATCCAGTTTTTACAAGGGCGAGTGGTTCCATCAGAGAAGGCCGTCAAGAGGGGTGGGCTCCAGCACCCAATGCTGACGAGGGATAGTGGTTCCATCAACCCACGGCGTGGGCTCCAGCACCCGATTTTGACGAGGGAAAGTCGTTACAGCAGATTGCGCCGTCAAGAAGGAAAGGCTCCAACACCCAAATTTGCACCAGGGGCAATGGTGCCACCAGCCCAGAGGCGTGGGCTCCAGCACCGAATTCTGACGAGGGAATGCCGCTCCAGCAGATTATGCCGACGAAGCGGGCGGGCTGTCGTCTGACAAGGCAGCAAGGGCGGCGACCAGCGCCCAGCCACGAACCTTCCTGCAGTCCGTCAGAAAGTTCGCCAGCAAACTGTTCACATGAGTGTAGGGCACTGTTGGCCAGTCGGACGCCTTCAGAGGCCGGCTTGGGGTCTCTCTGGGCCGCCTTGGGCCTTCTTGAAGTGTTTCAGCGCCGCCTTTGGGGTATATTTGACCTTCTTGGGGGCCGAACTGGATGCCGTTGGGCCCATCATTTTGGGGCCTCTTGGGCCGTCTCGGGGCCATCTTGAAGGTCTCCTGGGCCGTCTGAGGGGCTTGGAAGCCCGAGGAAGCGCCAACGCGAAAATCTTGCAGAAGCCAAAAGGAAATCAATGACGCAGGCATCGTCCACGGCCCTTGCGTTCTTGCCATCAAGTGGCAGTGTTGCGCAGGTCTTTGCGAAGAGCACCATACAGCACCACGAGTGAGTTTCATTGGTCTTCTCGATTGATGGGGCTCTTTAGTTTCCTCGTTTCGTCATCAATATCCCCTTCTGCTCCTCATCCCGTTGCATCCATCCTTACGAGCTTCGATCCGGAATACCGCACCGCGCAGATGATGGCAACCTGCATTGCCGCCCTACGGGGTTTCTGCTCTCGCTTGCATGGGGCAAGAACTGGCAAGATGCAGCTGGCGCCAGGAGCCAGCAGTTATATTTGGCGAGTGGTCCTGATCCAGAACACCTCCTGATCTGCATGGGCCTGTCCCTGAGGCTTGCATCTCCCTTTTAGTCTCCCCGTCTGCCGCACCAGCGATCGGACCAGAAGTGGCAAGCCATCGGCGAGGAAAGCTTCCTGCTTTTCCTGCCCCCCCTCAGCCTCCCCCACATGTCCCGCTGTTCGGCCCCTGTGGCCTGTCAACCGAGCTTGCCCACCCCGTGCGTGCCCACGTCGTCGACACTCCTTTTACGGGGGTATGGCTTGGCGCCGGGATACATAATGCAGTGCGCGCAGTGGACGTGAGCCTGAGACCATCTTCGGGCCGCAGGGTGACGCCGGACAGGCGGACAAGCAGAGTAAAAATCACGGCCTGTCTGAATTTTGTCTCGGCCCATGTGCTGCAGAACAAACGATGGGGGTCGGTGACGAGTTCTCCGCCAGCGAGGGTCCAGTCAGATCCTCAGCAGGCCTGACATCGGAAGCCCGCTACCAACATCCAGATAAAATGATTGTTGCCGAATCTGAGAACATGTGCGTCCCCTGCCACTTCCCAAACCCATCAACCTAAATGAGCATCAACCAGACGCGCTCTTCCTACGTTCGGCGACGATTTATTCAACCATTTGGGCTCGTCTGAAAGGGTCTCGGGGCCACCTTGTGGGCGTCCTAAGAAGGTCTTCGGCGGTCCCTTGGCAATCATTCCCAACTCTCCTTGTGTTGGGTACTCGTTTTGAAAAGAGAACTATGGTATCCCCCTTCCGCACTCTCCTCCTTCTTCTCTCCTGTGTTCGCGGTGCCCTGCGGGGCTGCGATCTGCGCAATTGTCGCCACTTTCGTGGGCTCCTGGCTGTCCCCTGCGGGGCTGCGATCTGCGCAACTGCCGCCACTTTCGTGGGTTCCTGGGAGGCCCAGCGGAGGTACGTCATACGCAGATCACTTTGAGGCCTCCCTGTCCCCTGCGGGGCTGCGATCTGCGCAACTGTCGCCACTTTCGTGGGTTCCTGGGAGGCCCAGCGGAGGTACGTCATACGCAGATCACTTTGAGGCCTCCCTGTCCCCTGCGGGGCTGCGATCTGCGCAATTGTCGCCACTTTCGTGGGTTCCTGGGAGGCACAGCGGATACGTCATACGCAGATCATTTTGAGGCCTCCCTGTCCCCTGCGGGGCTGCGATCTGCGCAACTGTCGCCACTTTCGTGGGTTCCTGGGAGGCCCAGCGGAGGTACGTCATACGCAGATCACTTTGAGGCCTCCCTGTCCCCTGCGGGGCTGCGATCTGCGCAACCGTCGCCACTTTCGTGGGTTCCTGGGAGGCCCAGCGGAGGTACGTCATACGCAGATCATTTTGAGGCCTCCCTGTCCCCTGCGGGGCTGCGATCTGCGCAATTGTCGCCGCTTTGGTGGGTTCCTGGGAGGCCCAGCGGAGGTACGTCATACGCAGATCACTTTGAGGCCTCCCTGTCCCCTGCGGGGCTGCGATCTGCGCAATTGTCGCCATTTTCGTGGGATCCTGGGAGGCCCAGCCGAGGTACGTAATACGCAGATCACTTTGAGGCCTCCCTGTCCCCTCGGCGCACCTGGCGCGCACCTGGCGCACCTGGCGCGCTGGGCGCACCTGACGCACCTGACGCGCTGGGCGCACCTGGCGCGCACCTGACGCAGCTGGCGCAGCTGGCGCACCTGTCGCACCTGTCGCACCTGGCGCACCTGGCGCGCACCTGGCGCGCACCTGGCGCGCACCTGGCGCGCACCTGGCGCGCTGGGCGCACCTGACGCACCTGCCGCACGTGGCGCACCTGGCGCACCTGGCGCGCCTGGCGCGCCTGATGCAACTGGCGCACCTGGCGCACCTGGCGCACACCTGGCGCACACCTGGCACACCTGGTGCATCTGGCGCACCTGGCGCACCTGGCGCACCTGTCGCGCTGGGCGCACCTGGCGCACCTGCCACACCTAGCGCACCTGGCGCGCCTGTCGCACCTGGCGCGCACCTGGCGCACACGTGGCGCACACCTGGCGCAACTGGCGCACCTGGCGCGCGCCTGGCGCGCACCTGGCGCGCACCTGGCGCGCACCTGACGCGCTGGGCTCACCTGGCGCACCTGTCGCGCTGGGAGCACCTGGCGCGCACCTTTTGCACCTGGCGCGCTGGGCGCACCTGACGCACCTGGCACACATGGCGCACATGGCGCACCTGGCGCGCCTGGCGTGCATGGCGCGCCTGGCGCAGCTGGCGCGCCTGGCGCAAGTGGAACACCTGGCGCACCTGGCGCGCTAGGCGCACCTGGCACACCTGGCGCACACCTGGCTCACTTGGCGCGCCTGGCGCACCTGGCGCACCTGGCGCGCCTGGCGCGCCTGGCGCGCCTGGCGCACCTGGCGCACCTGGCGCACCTGGCGCACCTGGCGCACCTGGCGTACCTGGCGCATCTGGTGCACCTGGCGCACCTGGCGCGCTGGGCGCACCTGGCGCACCTGACACACCTGGCGCACACCTGGCGCACACCTGGCGCACACCTGGCGCGCCTGGCGCACCTGGCGCGCCTGGCGCGCCTGGCGCACCTGGCGCACGTGGCGCACCTGGCGCACCTGGCGCACCTGGCGCACCTGGCGCACCTGGCGCACCTGGCGCACCTGGCGCACCTGGCGCGCCTGGCGCGCTTGGCTCACCTGGCGCGCATGGGCTTCTGGGAGGCTCAGCGGAGGTACGTCCTACGCAGATCATCATTATACCATGGCGCCGAAATGTCCTTCGGTATTGAGTGGTCCTGAATGCAACTGTCACTTGTGTAGAAAGTGTTGGGTACGTCGCAGGATAATGGTATTTTCTTGGCGGTCGTGTGTAGTTTCCTTGGGGCCTCGCGGGGTCTCTCTGGGACCACGCGTGGCGCGTCCTGCGTTTTGTGGGGAGGTTTCCCGAGGCCCCTCGGACGTCCCCAGAAGCCCCCAATATGAACCTTGAGCAGCCCAACAGACCCCAGATGGCACCCCTAGAGTTGCCAGGATGAGCCCAAATGAGTGAATTTTGAGATCTTGGCGGCGAGCCTGGGGGGGAAGCGAGAGGGGGCAGTCCTTCTCAGAGGGCGGCGGGGCTGCTCAGAAGCTCTCGCGCCTTCTGAGAAGTTCTCGCCGTGTCTTCGGGGAAAGCTTCGAACATTTCCCGAAGGCCAGAGACCTTCCGAGCCATCTGAGAAGGCCAGCCCCCATTGGGAGACCTCTCCGCCTCGCTTTGCGAGGGCTGCGGAGGCGTCGGTGAAAGCCTGGCAGATCTCACCGCTCTGTGGGTCCTGTTGGCCGTGGATCAATAGACAGACAGGCAGGCAGACAGACAGACAGACAGAGACAGACAGAGACAGACAGCCAGACAGAGACAGCCAGCCAGCCAGCCAGCCAGACAGACAGACAGAGACAGACAGAGACAGACAGAGACAGACAGAGACAGACAGACAGAGACAGACAGACAGAGACAGACAGACAGACAGACAGACCCTTGCTGGGGTCATTTGCTCGCAGACGTCTTTCAGATTCTGAACTCCCTTCTGACTTCCCCCCCGGGCTCGCCGCCGATTGGAGAGCGGTCCGAGCTGCCCCCGTGGAAACAAGCCACGGGCAGGCGCAGCGGCAGTGGCGCTCACGGTGGCTCCGCCGCCGCCCGTCGATGCCGCGCAGCTCGCGGCCGCGGGCGGCGGTGTCGCGGCGCCCGGCGGCAGCGGGCGCGCGAGCGAGGCCCGAGGGAGGCGGGCGGGAGAGCTGGGGCAGACCGGCGGTGACAGGGGGAGCTGTGGTCCTTTGAGACCCACCTGGGGTGCCCGTCAGAAGTGGACCAGCGTTGCGAAAAAAGACGAGAGGGCAAGTCGGCCAGGGGGGTGGGCAAGTCGGCCATTGGGGCCGAGGCCATGCCTGTGTGGATGGGGATCGAGTAAGCCCATGCCCCCGACGCCATGTTTTTTCCGCAGCGCGGACCCCTGGAGGTCTCGACCCATTATCTTGCTTGGCGTACAGTGGAGACCCGCCAAGGAACACTCTGCTCGCCTCCAGGGTGCCCTGGGTTTCCTGAGTTTCGATGGTTTTGCTATGGACAGCGTGATGCTCCCACACGAAGTTTGAATGGACGTCCTGGGGTCTCAGGGTTGGGTTTCTTGTGGGAGGTTTCTTGCGGTCGGGCCCCTACTACATCCGTTGCTGCCAGGCTCGCGTCCAGCTTGTCGGACGTCGCTTGTGACCTGGGCCCCCGACTCGCCCTGGGGGGAGAGTCGGGGGTCCAGGTCGCCCGAGGCGTTTTGGAAAGGGCTTCGCCTTCGAGGATCAGAGGAGTCACCATTTCTTCCTTGGCGGAAGGCGGCGGAAGGTTGGCGGAAGCCAGCGGAAGTAAGAAATGCTCCTCCAAGAGATGGCAACAGTTTCAGGTTCAGGGTTTCGGGAACCCGCCTCCTGTAGGGACCGCGCCATGGGCCTCTGAGCTGCCCTTGTCCGCGGCGGCCGCGAAAGGACGCGAAGATGCCCCGCGATGCGCATCGCGCGGCGAGAAGCGCGGAGTGATTTTGAGGACCTGGGAGAGTCAGGGGTACAGTCGGACCGAGGTATAAGATCGAGGTCGGTTCGGGGAGGGTACTCTAGTAGTGCTCTCCGTGTTTGTTGGATGGTATTGTACATCCTGGGCAGGGTACCCTTGGATGTTCTGTTTGTTTTGGCCGACGGAGGTGTTCATGAAGGATGTTCTTATGGCCTAGGTCCGACTGTACACAAGTCGTCTTGTGACAGACGGCCAGGCGACGTGCACGTCTTAACGGCTTGCGGGGGGGGGGCCGCCGAGGCCCCCGGTGTCCGAGCGTAGATTGCGAGTCCACGACCCAAAATTGACACCTCTCCCAGGCTCACGTTCTGATCATCGGGCTGCGGTGCTCATGTGGGTCGGTTTCCGAGTGTCTCCAGGAGAGAGTTGGGCCGAGGGGAGGCAGGAGGCAGAGTTGGAGGAAGGGATGGGGCGGGGTCGCCGGGAGAAGGACGGATGTCCGAGGCGAGAATTGATCCACAACCATCGTCTGGGGAATCGATATTCGTTGACCTCGGCAGGCGGTGGATATGGACATATTCAGGGCCCTTGGGGCCCAACCGTATCCATATATATATATATATATATATTGCCTCCTGGGGTTCCAGGACGTCGGTTCCCCAGGCGGTGGATATGGACGTATTCCCGCATCAGAGGATGGAGTAAGATGGGGGAGGGGCTGACGGAGCCGACACGGGGGAGCTCTCCCTGGCGGAATTCTGCTTGCCCCCCTCACACTTCTGCTGCTCCTGCTCGTCCTGCTCGTGCTCCTCGCGCTTGCACTACGGGCGTCGTACTTGGCGCATGGTAATTGAGTGTGTGTTTTTTTCGGGCGCGGCTAGGACGAGGATAAATCCGTTCCAGAACGTTCCAGAGCGCTCTCAGAGCGTTCCGGAACGCTCGGAGAAGGCCGCGGCGCCCGAGACATCCTCCGGAGCCGCCGGATCTCAGACATTCTCGATCTTATCTTCACCCGATTCTATCCCCGTCCTGGCTTCGTCTTCTTGTTCGGGATCCCACCCGGTGCCATCCCGTGCCCACCGCCCCGTGCGCTGGCTGGATCTCCCATGTGTTTGCTCGGTGCCCGCCTCGTGCCAGCCGGGTGCGCAGGCTCGCGTTTGGGGGTCCCAGGGGAACCTCTGGACGATTCCCCTAGGACTTCTGGGACGGCTTGGCCAGGCCTAGAAAGGGGGCTCAAAGCGGTCAGGAGTGTGGAAGGCCCCGCGAGAGCCAAGCGGTCCCAGACACCCACCAGATGCCCGAAGACGGCAAAACATATTCTCCAAACATAAAAAGCATTAATTTCCGAATAGTCTGGTATGCTTTTCGGATGCTGGGGTCTTCCGGGCGTCCGAGACCGCCCAAAGAGGCATCGTCCCATAACGATTTAAAAGTGCTTGCAGACAGTCTAGGACAGCCCACAGACGGCCCAACAGGGTCCCAAGATGGCCCGAAGAGGGCCCAATGACGGCCCAAGATGGCCCCTAATACACCCCCAGTAGCACTCCAAGTCGTGACCCAGTTGTTGAGGGAGAGCGTGGATCGCAGCAAGTGGCCAGGAGGCCTCCAGAAGCCCCCGTGAATCCCGTAAAAAGCTTTCATGAGGGTCCCAAGAGGCTTTCCAAACAGGAGATTCCGACAGGAGATTCCGCAACAAAGAAAGAGAAGGACGGACAAGGGTTCGCAGGGCAAGACGAGAACGACGAAATTATCCCGGCAAAGCAACCTAACAGCGATGTGTAGGAGCATATCTGGAAGCATTCCCCTTAAGATTCAGATGAGAATCCAGTTGTAGAATTCTGCTGTTCTCGCAGTCGTAGTCGCATTCGCGATGACAGTCGCAGTGGCAACGGCAGTCGCAGTCACAGCCTCAGCCTCAGCCTGCCTCAGCCTCAGCCTCAGCCTGCCTCAGCCTCAGCCTGCCTCAGCCTCAGCCTCAGCCTGCTTCAGCCTCAGCCTCAGTCTGCCTTCGGCCTCAGCCTCAGCCTGCCTCAGCCTCAGCATCAGCCTCAGCCTCAGCCTCAGCCTGCCTCAGCATCAGCCTCAGCCTCAGCCTCAGCCTGCCTCTGCCTCAGCCTCAGCCTGCTTCAGCCTCAGCCTCAGTCTGCCGTCGGCCTCGGCCTCAGCCTCAGCCTGCCTCAGCCTCAGCCTGCATCAGCCTCAGCCTCAGCACGAAGCGACCCAGCTAGAAGGACAAAGCGCTGAATGTACACCGATGTGTTCGACGACTGCGTATGTAATGATGTGACGATATACAGACTGAGCCCTTCGTGAATGTCTACATGTTTTTCTGACGCCTACAAACGGCGCTGACGTGTGTGAGAAAATTGTCCGCGCAGCAAAAGCCGGCGAAGCGTGCGGGAGCTCGCATGCTGAGACAGACTACGTCTGCAGACCGCCAGCTGCAAAAGGTTGCGAGCGGCTCTTGGAAGATGTTTACGGAACGGAGCTACGGTGTCTGAAAACATTGGCATCGAAGCGAAGAGCCTCGGAGCCCTGCAACCTGAGAAACACCGCAGGAACTCGCATACTGAAAAGGAATGCATTGCAAACCGCACGCTGCGAACCCTGCAGGCTGAGAAGCACCGCAGGATGTCGCATGCTGAAAAGCACTTGTACTGCAGAGCGCTAGCACTCCATCTCGGGCTCGGACCCCCCCGTCCTGATCCAGAACGTGTCCGGCCACGGCCTGAAAATGCCGTTCCAACTCCCGAGGATCAGCTGGCACTCCGGCTCTGGGACACTCCAGTACGTCTTGAGCACCTTGAGCCAGGCCCCATCTCGGGATCCCCACAGCACGCTGTACTTGACCGAGACCGTGCCGAACTCATAACAATTGACCTCCGAAGGACCTGCGAGTGCAGGCTGAGAAACACCACGCGATTGCAGGGCACGGCATTGCGTGTCACATGAGTGCAGGCTGAGAAGCACCACATCTCGTTTGCCAGAGATCACTCCCAGGTTATTTGATCCCGCAACACCAGCCACGGCGTAGCTGCCACAGGGGCCGCAGATAGCAACGGTTCGGTCACCCAATTGGCGTTCCGGTGAGTCACAATTCGCGTGTGGCTCCACGAGCCTGTGTAGCGCGATTTGCGGGGCACCAGTGTGCTGTAGGTGTTGTTGCCGTAGCAGAAGACGGCCTCTGGAGCCCAGTGCGGATTCCAGCGGACAGCGTAGACCCTGTGGACGCCATTGCGGATGACGTCGCGCGCATCTTCGATATGTGCCACCCATCGAAGCCAGTCAAATGCTGAGCCATCGGTGATGTCAACAGCACCTGGGGCAGTCTCGCCATGGTGGTAGTGCAACAGCGATTGGAGAGCGGCGCTGGCTTCGTCGCGGCCCACAATCTGGCGCGAGCAGGCTGCCTCTTGCAGGTGCTCCTGTGTGAAGAGCAGTGGGGCATCACCGCCAGTCTCGGCAGGCTGAGCAGCGCCACCGTCAGGCACGGCAGTCTGAGCAGCGCCGCCACGAGGAACATGAGGCTGAGCAGCGCCAGGCTCAGGCACGGCAGGCTGAGCAACGGCGCGTGGTGGACCGACATAGGTGGGCTCATCGGGTCGGCCGTTCTTATGGTAATGCAGGCGCATGGCTGAACCGTCTGCACGACGGAACTCGAAGAAGTGCCTGCCGTGGCCATCCGTGTTGGAGTAGTTAGGGTCGCGCTCTGTCTCGATGATGCGAAAGAGAACCTGGGCGATGCCCTGCCCGATTATGCGCTCAGCGAAACCCGGAGCGGCAGACCGAAGCAGTTGCTTCCAGTCGTAGGACGGGTCGTTTGTTACGTCTTTGAACGACAAGTTGTTGACAATGCACTCGGCGCGCAGCGCGCGCTGCCACTGGCAGGCGGTCTTGCCGCCCATCCCTGGTGTACGGCGGATGTCTTCGAGGTGAGCCTGCTCAAAGACCACGTCGACACCTGGCTGAGGAGTCGGTGCGGGCGGATCCGGCAGAATCTCCCACGGGCCATCGCACGGGGCCGGGGGTGGCGGGGGCGATGCCTTGCCGCGTGCTGGCATTGTGACAAGGCAGGCTGAGGAGCACCGCCGAGGCTGGACGGCCAGGTGAAACTCGAGCAAACATGTGGCTACAGCTCTAAGCAAAATGGCTACGAGGAGGTTAAGGATGATGATGATGGTGTTGATAGGAAACCCGGTATCAGCGAGTTGATGTACAATGAGGTGTCCGCAAACGAGACACTGCTGTCAACGCTGTTATAACTAACCACAAACGAGACACTGCTATCAACGCTTGCACAATTAAAAAGAAACGCTGGCATTGACACTACTAGCAATACCAAAGTGGAGTTTAAACGAGGCACTGCCATCAACCGATTCAACTTCCAATAAAAGAAGATCACAAATGAGTTCACTCTGAAGTGACCCATGGTATCAATGCGAGAAGTCTCTGCAAACTATTCACTCATGGCGACCGCCGCGCACACGCGTGTAGGAAATCGTTGATGATGATAGTGGTAATGGAGTGGGGGCCAGTAATGCAGATACACTGCTGTGCATTCACTTGCTGCGAAAAGAAACTCTGTATGAATGAGTTGATATATAATGAGTTGTCCACAAACGAGACACTGCTATCAACGCTTGTATAAGTAAAAAGAAACGCTGCTATCGACACTTCCCCCAATACTAAAGTTGTCTTTAAACGAGTCACTGCCATGAACGGCTTCAACTACAGTGTAACGAAAGGAACTGCAGGCTGAGAAGCACCGCAGGCCAACGTGAACCAGTCGTGGTGATGAGGATGAGTGAAATCTGCGATGATGATAGCGATCATGAAGTCGGTTGTAGGAACCCACTTTTGTAGTAACCAACATACACTGGTATGCATTCACTTATGGTGAAAGGAAACTCGGTATCAGTGAGTTGATATAGAATGAGTTGTCCGCAAACGAGACACTGCTATCAACGCTTTTAGAACGAAGCGAACCCATCAGAACACTGTTATCAACGGAAAGAATGCTGTAGAAGGACAAAGCGCTGAATGTACACCGATGTGTTCGACGACTGCGTATGTAATGATGTGACGATATACAGACTAAGCCCTTCGTGAATGTCTACATGTTTTTCTGACGCCTACAAACGGCGCTGACGTGCGTGAGAAAATTGTCCGCGCAGCAAAAGCCGGCGAAGCGTGCGGGAGCTCGCATGCTGAGACAGACTGCGTCTGCAGACCGCCAGCTGCAAAAGGTTGCGAGCGGTTCTTGGAAGATGTTTACGGAACGGAGCTACGGTGTCTGAAAACATTGGCATCGAAGCGAAGAGCCTCGGAGCCCTGCAGCCTGAGAAACACCGCAGGAACTCGCATACTGAAAAGGAATGCATTGCAAACCGCACGTTGGGAACCCTGCAGGCTGAGAAGCACCGCAGGATGTCGCATGCTGAAAAGCACTTGTACTGCAGAGCGCAAGCTGCGAAACCTGCAGGCTGAGAAGCACCGCAGGAACTCGCATGCTTTCGAACACTACTGCTCGAGACCGCAGCTGGAGAGCGGCAGACCGCAGGCTGAGAAGCACCGCGGGCAGGGAGACTTGCAAAACTCAGATGTCCTGATCGTCTTGGAGGAAGTCACGCCAGTCCGGCGGCTGCCAAGAATCGATGATGCTCCTGGAGCCACCGCCCGTGCTGCCGCCGATGTCCAGGTAGTCGCCATCGGCCCTGAACAGACGGCCGTGCCCCAACGCCAGAATCGCTTGGTTGCGGATTTGAAGCAGCGCTCCGCTCTCAAACATCTGCAACACGTCCAGCTGCCTGCGCGTGAAGTTCGGCTTTGGCTGGCCAGCCTGGGCAGACAGATGGCGGGAAAGCCGCTCCCCCTCGTTGTAGCGCGCGATGGCCTCGGCCTTCTGGTGGTGCAGCCGGCGCCGCTGTTGCCGCAGAGCTTCCTCGGGAACTGCTGCATCACGGCCCTCACTGTGATCAGCTTGCAACGCTTGCGTTAGCCAATCAACGTCGAAGCGCCCTGAGAAGGCCAGCACCTCCCAGATCTGTTTGGTACCGGCCACACGTTGCAAATGGCGATGCCACCGCTTACGCTTCTGGTCTTTCACAAACTTGGCGACGCTACCCAGACCTGCACCCTTGGCCTGGCCACCTTTTCCCGCAGGCTGAGAAGCACCGTGAGAACCTTTCTTACCGCCTGGCCCTTTGTTAGGACCCTGCGGAACCGCATGGCCCCCTTGTGGCGCAGACTTGCCTCTCGCTTTTCCCTTTTCGACATCCCGTTCCTGAAGCGCACGCTGCTGCCGCGACTGCTCGTACTGGTCGCGAGCTACTCTGACCAATTCCTGGCGCTCAGGCTCCGTGAGAACGTAGCGCATGTCGTCGATGTTCTTGCTCCGCAGAAAGTCATGTCGAAGCTTAAGGACAGAGAGAATGGCTCGGCCAGTCTCCTCCTGAGACGCAAAGGCCGCGTCATATTCCGAGCCAGGCTGAGGAGCGCCAGCTGGATCAGTGTCCGCTGGCTCCGTGGACTTCCTCTTTTTGAAAAGCAAGAGACTGAGATGATGGAGGACTTTCGGATCGTACTCCTCGTCGTACCTGTCGTCCCAAAGCTGCCTCAGCTCCCCGTGCAAGTCGTTCGCGCGATTCTGAACGACATCCTCGACGTAGTCGGGATCACCCGGTGAAGTCGGTGAAAGCGGAGGAGTAGAACTCGGCGACCGATCCCAATGCACAGAAGACTCGGCGTCCGCCTGTACGCTGACGTCGGCGTCGGAGACGTTTTCGACGACAATCTTCCGCCTCTTGCTCTCCCCAGGCTGAATAGCACCAGGGAGAGTGAGCACAACCGCCACCGCATCGTGTGCGTCGTTGCGCATGCCACGATCCGTAAAAGACGCGCCAACGGCAATGGAGCAGAAACGGGCGACTGCTCCGCAGACCGCGACGTGGTCGCCTTTGAGGTCGGCCGGAGTGGCATGGACCTCCCAGAGCTTCTCGTCGTTCTGCTGGCGCTGGTAAGCCTCCCGCGCCTCCTGGAAAGTGAGGTTGTCGTCGCCGACTACAAGCAGAACGACTGCCTGGCTCAGATTCTCAAGAATCTTTCCCAGGCAGTCCAGGTGCAAGCGGAGATTGCGAACTGTCCGCTTTCGAGTCTGGATGGTCGGCGGTTTCTTGCCGCACACGATGTGCATGTTGGCGATCACCACGTGGAACTTGTCATGGCCTGGTTTGTTCACCTCAAAATGTGAAATAACAGCATCAATCTCTCGGCCGCTAGGAGGCCTGTAAACTTTGCTGTCTTCGCACAGAGTCAGTTCCGCAGGCTGAGAAGCACCGCGGAACCCCCAGAGAGTCAAGTAGTTGTCGACCTCCGAGAAGCGAATGCCATCACCGAAAGGCTTACTGAGGATCTCTGTCACGTTGATCCCTGCTCGGCGAAAGCCTTCACGGAACGCACCGACCTCGCAGCCACAGACAATATCAGCATCAGCGGTCTCCACTATCGTGGCGCACACCCTTCCGAAGTTAGCGCAGTGAGTGGCCGCCTGCTTACCAGTCATCATGCCCTGCTCGAACCCGAAATTGAACGAGGCGACCGTGAAAGACGCAGGCTGCACAGCGCCAGACCAGGCGTCTGTCCACCTTCCTCCGCAGGCTGAGAAGCACCGCGAGGCGGCGCAGGCTGAGAAGCACCGCGAGGCGGCGACACTTCGGACGAGCCTCGCGGAGCAGAGGCTGCGGATGAACGTTGGGTATGGGGGTACGGCCAGGGGAACGCCATTGCAATCGAAACTGAGTGGACTGCAGTGAGTGAATGCAGTGGCACGATTGAATGCAGTGGACTGCAGTGTCACTAGCAATTCCTGAACCAAACACGGCTGTGGCGGAAGGACTACGAAGCGTCTGGCTATTCAAAATGTGGCCCGGGAATGTAGTTCTGGGAACTCGAAGACCAGGAAGTGGCCTACAGTTGGCTCCGGGCATCCAAAATGTGGCCCGGGAATGGAATTCTGGGAACTCGAAGAGCACGAAGTGTGTGACTGTTGCATCCGGCCCTCCAGAATGTGGCCCGGGAATGGCGTTCTGGGATGTCGAAGAGCACGAAGTGTGTGACTGTTGCATCTGGTTATTCTAAATGTGGCCCGGGAATGGCGTTCTGGGATCTCGAAGAGCACGAAGTGTGTGACTGTTGCATCTGGTTATTCTAAATGTGGCCCGGGAATGGCGTTCTGGGATCTCGAAGAACACGAAGTGTGTGACTGTTGCATCCGGGTATTCAGAATGTGGCCTGGGAATGGAGTTCTGGGAAGTCGAAGAGCACGAAGTGTGTGACTGTTGGTGAAAAACGAGCCCGGCACCCTGCCGCCCGGCAACTCCCCAACACCTGCCCGGACCCCCCTGTGGAGTGATCTGTGAGCTCTTTTGAGTCAACTAGAAACCTATCAGTCTTCGCTGTTAGGTAAATTATCCCGGCAAAGCAACCTAACAGCCATGTGTAGGAGCATATCTGGAAGCATTCCCCTTAAGATTCGGATGAGAATCCAGTTGTAGAATTCTGCTGTTCTCGCAGTCGTTGTCGCATTCGCGAGGACAGTCGCAGTGGCAACGGCAGTCGCAGTCACAGCCTCAGCCTCAGCCTGCCTCAGCCTCAGCCTCCGCCTGCCTCAGCCTCAGCCTGCCTCAGCCTCAGCCTCAGCCTGCTTCAGCCTCAGCATCAGTCTGCCTTCGGCCTCGGCCTCAGCCTCAGCCTGCCTCAGCCTCAGCCTGCATCAGCCTCAGCCTCAGCCTCAGCCTGCCTCAGCATCAGCCTGCCTCAGCCTCAGCCTCAGCCTGCCTCTGCCTCAGCCTCAGCCTGCTTCAGCCTCAGCCTCAGTCTGCCGTCGGCCTCGGCCTCAGCCTCAGCCTGCCTCAGCCTCAGCCTGCATCAGCCTCAGCCTCAGCACGAAGCGACCCAGCTAGAAGGACAAAGCGCTGAATGTACACCGATGTGTTCGACGACTGCGTATGTAATGATGTGACGATATACAGACTGAGCCCTTCGTGAATGTCTACATGTTTTTCTGACGCCTACAAACGGCGCTGACGTGTGTGAGAAAATTGTCCGCGCAGCAAAAGCCGGCGAAGCGTGCGGGAGCTCGCATGCTGAGACAGACTACGTCTGCAGACCGCCAGCTGCAAAAAGTTGCGAGCGGCTCTTGGAAGATGTTTACGGAACGGAGCTACGGTGTCTGAAAACATTGGCATCGAAGGGAAGAGCCTCGGAGCCCTGCAACCTGAGAAACACCGCAGGAACTCGCATACTGAAAAGGAATGCATTGCAAACCGCACGCTGCGAACCCTGCAGGCTGAGAAGCACCGCAGGATGTCGCATGCTGAAAAGCACTTGTACTGCAGAGCGCTAGCATCTATCTCGGGCTCGGACCCCCCCGTCCTGATCCAGAACGTGTCCGGCCACGGCCTGAAAATGCCGTTCCAACTCCCGAGGATCAGCTGGCACTCCGGCTCTGGGACACTCCAGTACGTCTTGAGCACCTTGAGCCAGGCCCCATCTCGGGATCCCCACAGCACGCTGTACTTGACCGAGACCGTGCCGAACTCATAACAATTGACCTCCGAAGGACCTGCGAGTGCAGGCTGAGAAACACCACGCGATTGCAGGGCACGGCATTGCGTGTCACATGAGTGCAGGCTGAGAAGCACCACATCTCGTTTGCCAGAGATCACTCCCAGGTTATTTGATCCCGCAACACCAGCCACGGCGTAGCTGCCACAGGGGCCGCAGATAGCAACGGTTCGGTCACCCAATTGGCGTTCCGGTGAGTCACAATTCGCGCGTGGCTCCACGAGCCTGTGTAGCGCGATTTGCGGGGCACCAGTGTGCTGTAGGTGTTGTTGCCGTAGCAGAAGACGGCCTCTGGAGCCCAGTGCGGATTCCAGCGGACAGCGTAGACCCTGTGGACGCCATTGCGGATGACGTCGCGCGCACCTTCGATATGTGCCACCCATCGAAGCCAGTCAAATGCTGAGCCATCGGTGATGTCAACAGCACCTGGGGCAGTCTCGCCATGGTGGTAGTGCAACAGCGATTGGAGAGCGGCGCTGGCTTCGTCGCGGCCCACAATCTGGCGCGAGCAGGCTGCCTCTTGCAGGTGCTCCTGTGTGAAGAGCAGTGGGGCATCACCGCCAGTCTCGGCAGGCTGAGCAGCGCCACCGTCAGGCACGGCAGTCTGAGCAGCGCCGCCACGAGGAACATGAGGCTGAGCAGCGCCAGGCTCAGGCACGGCAGGCTGAGCAACGGCGCGTGGTGGACCGACATAGGTGGGCTCATCGGGTCGGCCGTTCTTATGGTAATGCAGGCGCATGGCTGAACCGTCTGCACGACGGAACTCGAAGAAGTGCCTGCCGTGGCCATCCGTGTTGGAGTAGTTAGGGTCGCGCTCTGTCTCGATGATGCGAAAGAGAACCTGGGCGATGCCCTGCCCGATTATGCGCTCAGCGAAACCCGGAGCGGCAGACCGAAGCAGTTGCTTCCAGTCGTAGGACGGGTCGTTTGTTACGTCTTTGAACGACAAGTTGTTGACAATGCACTCGGCGCGCAGCGCGCGCTGCCACTGGCAGGCGGTCTTGCCGCCCATCCCTGGTGTACGGCGGATGTCTTCGAGGTGAGCCTGCTCAAAGACCACGTCGACACCTGGCTGAGGAGTCGGTGCGGGCGGATCCGGCAGAATCTCCCACGGGCCATCGCACGGGGCCGGGGGTGGCGGGGGCGATGCCTTGCCGCGTGCTGGCATTGTGACAAGGCAGGCTGAGGAGCACCGCCGCGGCTGGACGGCCAGGTGAAACTCGAGCAAACATGGTTAAGGATGATGATGATGGTGTTGATAGGAAACCCGGTATCAGCGAGTTGATGTACAATGAGGTGTCCGCAAACGAGACACTGCTGTCAACGCTGTTATAACTAACCACAAACGAGACACTGCTATCAACGCTTGCACAATTAAAAAGAAACGCTGGCATTGACACTACTAGCAATACCAAAGTGGAGTTTAAACGAGGCACTGCCATCAACCGATTCAACTTCCAATGAAAGAAGATCACAAATGAGTTCACTCTGAAGTGACCCATGGGTATCAATGCGAGAAGTCTCTGCAAACTATTCACTCATGGCGACCGCCGCGCACACGCGTGTAGGAAATCGTTGATGATGATAGTGATAATGGAGTGGGGGCCAGTAATGCAGATACACTGCTGTGCATTCACTTGCTGCGAAAAGAAACTCTGTATGAATGAGTTGATATATAATGAGTTGTCCACAAACGAGACACTGCTATCAACGCTTGTATAAGTAAAAAGAAACGCTGCTATCGACACTTCCCCCAATACTAAAGTTGTCTTTAAACGAGTCACTGCCATGAACGGCTTCAACTACAGTGTAACGAAAGGAACTGCAGGCTGAGAAGCACCGCAGGCCAACGTGAACCAGTCGTGGTGATGAGGATGAGTGAAATCTGCGATGATGATAGCGATCATGAAGTCGGTTGTAGGAACCCACTTTTGTAGTAACCAAACATACACTGGTATGCATTCACTTATGGTGAAAGGAAACTCGGTATCAGTGAGTTGATATAGAATGAGTTGTCCGCAAACGAGACACTGCTATCAACGCTTTTAGAACGAAGCGAACCCATCAGAACACTGTTATCAACGGAAAGAATGCTGTAGAAGGACAAAGCGCTGAATGTACACCGATGTGTTCGACGACTGCGTATGTAATGATGTGACGATATACAGACTAAACCCTTCGTGAATGTCTACATGTTTTTCTGACGCCTACAAACGGCGCTGACGTGTGTGAGAAAATTGTCCGCGCAGCAAAAGCCGGCGAAGCGTGCGGGAGCTCGCATGCTGAGACAGACTACGTCTGCAGACAGCCAGCTGCAAAAGGTTGCGAGCGGCTCTTGGAAGATGTTTACGGAACGGAGCTACGGTGTCTGAAAACATTGGCATCGAAGCGAAGAGCCTCGGAGCCCTGCAGCCTGAGAAACACCGCAAGAACTCGCATACTGAAAAGGAATGCATTGCAAACCGCACGTTGCGAACCCTGCAGGCTGAGAAGCACCGCAGGATGTCGCATGCTGAAAAGCACTTGTACTGCAGAGCGCAGGCTGCGAAACCTGCAGGCTGAGAAGCACCGCAGGAACTCGCATGCTTTCGAACACTACTGCTCGAGACCGCAGCTGGAGAGCGGCAGACCGCAGGCTGAGAAGCACCGCGGGCAGGGAGACTTGCAAAACTCAGATGTCCTGATCGTCTTGGAGGAAATCACGCCAGTCCGGCGGCTGCCAAGAATCGATGATGCGCCTGGAGCCACCGCCCGTGCTGCCGCCGATGTCCAGGTAGTCGCCATCGCCCCTGAACAGACGGCCGTGCCCCAACGCCAGAATCGCTTGGTTGCGGATTTGAAGCAGCGCTCCGCTCTCAAACATCTGCAACACGTCCAGCTGCCTGCGCGTGAAGTTCGGCTTTGGCTGGCCAGCCTGGGCAGACAGATGGAGGGAAAGCCGCTCCCCCTCGTTGTAGCGCGCGATGGCCTCGGCCTTCTGGTGGTGCAGCCGGCGCCGCTGTTGCCGCAGAGCTTCCTCGGGAACTGCTGCATCACGGCCCTCACTGTGATCAGCTTGCAACGCTTGCGTTAGCCAATCAACGTCGAAGCGCCCTGAGAAGGCCAGCACCTCCCAGATCTGTTTGGTACCGGCCACACGTTGCAAATGGCGATGCCACCGCTTACGCTTCTGGTCTTTCACAAACTTGGCGACGCTACCCAGACCTGCACCCTTGGCCTGGCCACCTTTTCCCGCAGGCTGAGAAGCACCGTGAGAACCTTTCTTACCGCCTGGCCCTTTGTTCGGACCCTGCGGAACCGCATGGCCCCCTTGTGGCGCAGACTTGCCTTTCGCTTTTCCCTTTTCGATATCCCGTTCCTGAAGCGCACGCTGCTGCCGCGACTGCTCGTACTGGTCGCGAGCTACTCTGACCAATTCCTGGCGCTCAGGCTCCGTGAGAACGTAGCGCATGTCGTCGATGTTCTTGCTCCGCAGAAAGTCATGTCGAAGCTTCAGGACAGAGAGAATGGCTCGGCCAGTCTCCTCCTGAGACGCAAAGGCCGTGTCATATTCCGAGCCAGGCTGAGGAGCGCCAGCTGGATTAGTGTCCGCTGGCTCCGTGGACTTCCTCTTTTTGAAAAGCAAGAGACTGAGATGATGGAGGACTTTCGGATCGTACTCCTCGTCGTACCTGTCGTCCCAAAGCTGCCTCAGCTCCCTGTGCAAGTCGTCCGCGCGATTCTGAACGACATCCTCGACGTAGTCGGGATCACCCGGTGAAGTCGGTGAAAGCGGAGGAGTAGAACTCGGCGACCGATCCCAATGCACAGAAGACTCGCGGTCCGCCTGTACGCTGACGTCGGCGTCGGAGACGTTTTCGACGACAATCTTCCGCCTCTTGCTCTCCCCAGGCTGAATAGCACCAGGGAGAGTGAGCACAACCGCCACCGCATCGTGTGCGTCGTTGCGCATGCCACGATCCGTAAAAGACGCGCCAACGGCAATGGAGCAGAAACGGGCGACTGCTCCGCAGACCGCGACGTGGTCGCCTTTGAGGTCGGCCGGAGTGGCATGGACCTCCCATACCTTCTCGTCGTTCTGCTGGCGCTGGTAAGCCTCCCGCGCCTCCTGGAAAGTGAGGTTGTCGTCGCCGACTACAAGCAGAACGACTGCCTGGTTTAGATTCTCAAGAATCTTGGCCAGGCCGTCCAGGTGCAAGCGGAGATGGCGAACTGTCCGCTTTCGAGTCTGGATGGTCGGCGGTTTCTTGCCGCACACGATGTGCATGTTGGCGATCACCACGTGGAACTTGTCATGGCCTGGTTTGTTCACCTCAAAATGTGAAATAACAGCATCAATCTCTCGGCCGCTAGGAGGCCTGTAAACTTTGCTGTCTTCGCACAGAGTCAGTTCCGCAGGCTGAGAAGCACCGCGGAACCCCCAGAGAGTCAAGTAGTTGTCGACCTCCGAGAAGCGAATGCCATCACCGAAAGGCTTACTGAGGATCTCTGTCACGTTGATCCCTGCTCGGCGAAAGCCTTCACGGAACGCACCGACCTCGCAGCCACAGACAATATCAGCATCAGCGGTCTCCACTATCGCGGCGCACAACCTTCCGAAGTTAGCGCAGTGAGTGGCCGCCTGCTTACCAGTCATCATGCCCTGCTCGAACCCGAAATTGAACGAGGCGACCGTGAAAGACGCAGGCTGCACAGCGCCAGAACCAGGCGTCTGTCCACCTTCCTCCGCAGGCTGAGAAGCACCGCGAGGCGGCGCAGGCTGAGAAGCACCGCGAGGCGGCGACACTTCGGACGAGCCTCGCGGAGCAGAGGCTGCGGATGAACGTTGGACATGGGGGTACGGCCAGGGGAACGCCATTGCAATCAAAACTCAGTGGTCTGCAGTGAATGAATGCAGTGGCACGATTGAATGCAGAGGACTGCAGTGTCACTAGCAAGTCCTGAACCAAACACAGCTGTGGCGGAAGGAGTATGAAGCGTCTGGCTATTCAAAATGTGGCCCGGGAATGGAGTTCTGGGAACTCGAAGACCAGGAAGTGGACTAGAGTTGGCTCCGGGCATCCAAAATGTGGCCCGGGAATGGAGTTCTGGGAAATGGAAGAGCACGAAGTGGCTTACAGTTGGCTCCGGGCATCCAAAATGTGGCCCGGGAATGGAGTTCTGGGAAATGGAAGAGCACGAAGTGGCCTACAGTTGGATCCGGCCCCCCAGAATGTGGCCCGGGAATGGAGTTTTGGGAAATAGAAGAGCACGAAGTGGCCTACAGTTGCATCCGGCCCCCCAGAATGTGGCCTGGGAATGGAGTTTTGGGAAGGCGAAGAGCACGAAGTGTGTGACTGTTGGTGAAAAACGAGCCCGGCTCATTGCCGCCCGGCAACTCCCAACACCTGCCCGGACCCCCCTGTGGAGTGATCTGCTGCTCTCTTTTGATCCCACTAGAAACCTATCAGTCTTCGCTGTTAGGTAATGAAAGGAACACATTTACTATAACGAAGGCGACGGCGAAAGACGGTAACAAGGAGTTATCGTTGTTTCTCCCGCCTTTCTGCAATGCCGGTCGACTGCCCTCCCGCTCCCCCGCCCTCCCGCCTCGCCTCGTACCTGCCCTGCCCCCCCCCCCTCTCCCAACTGCCCGCCCGCCCCCCCCCTCCCCCCCCCCCCCCCACACACACCTTTTTTTTCTATCGCGGCAGGCGCCCCCCCCCGGCCGCGGCGCCGCCGCCGCAGGCCCGCGCGGCCGCGGCAGAGACAACACACCGAGAGCAACCCATGCATGGAGCGGCACAGCACGAGCAGAGAAGCCACCAAGAGGTGGGATGAGGGAGGAGGGGCGAAGGGGAGTAAGGATGTTTCCCCGAGCAGTGCTTGCACCTAGGGGCTCTTGTTTCTCCTCGAAGGCATTGGGGTGGCGTGGCGGTCTGGCGGCCATATTGTCTCCTTCGCCGCCCCGTCGCCGCCTCGTCGCCGCCCCTCGCCTGGGTCGGTGTGGCGGTCTGGCGGCTATGTTGTCGCCGTCGCCACCTCGTCGCCGCCCCTCGTCTGGGCTGGTGTGGCGGTCTGGCGGCTATGTTGTCGCCTTCGCCGCTCCGTCGCCACCTCGTCGCCGCCCCTCGTTTGGGCCGGTGTGGCGGTCTGGCGGCTACATTTGTTTGAAGAGTATTAGGATCTATCCCCCTGGATTTAACCGCCCCTTTTTCCCGATTGCCATTTACATATGATTCTGCACTATGCCCCATCGCCCATCCTAAATGTGAGTTCGTACCATCCCAGCCAAGCCGGAGTTCGCCACCCCCTTCCCCCCTCATCCTCTGCAAAAATATGATGCGCGCGCGCTCGTTTATCAAAAAGCACCAGTTTCCAAAAATCCCTTGCAACAAATGGAAGGAAGTACACACGCGCGCGTCGTCGCGCGCGCATGCCGAAACCTTTCAACCACCCTAGGTTTCGTAAGGATTTCAAAATCGAGCGTCCGGAAAGCATGTAAACACATGGTTTTGCAACAGGAATGTTCAAACAAAGTTTGCGCTCGCGCTTTTGCCAATTCCTCAGAAAACCATAGGTTTTTTTTAAAAAAACATTTTCATAGCATGCAACCAAACGGGCATCTCGCCCGCGCGCATGCCGACATCGTTCGAACGCCCTTGCGCGCGTGCTGTCGCAAGAGCCCCTTGCAAAGGATGGGACGAAGTGTTCACGCGCGCGTTGTCGCGCGCGCATGCGGGAATATGTCAAAAACTGGATGTTTCGTAAAGACTTCAAATTTCTGTGCCCCGAATACTCATATCTACACATATATATATACATATATACACATGTGCATATATACATATATATATATATATACATATTATATATATATATATGTATATATATATATATATATATATCGCAACGAGGCAACAAGGATTGATCGGGAAAGGCAACAAGAGGTTATCGCTAAATTGTCGGCTTAACCTTCCTGCCGTTCCGCCTGCATACCAAACTTCAAGGACCAAGGTGCATGGCGCGATGCGCCACTGCAGGCTTGTCTGTATATATGTGTGTATATATATATACAGACATGGTGTTTCAACATCCGTGCTTTATTTTATCAAAAACTGCGATCGCGCCCTTGCGAATTCTCAAAGTGTACCCTTGGTGTTCCACGATGTTCATCACATTCTGCCAAGCGGGCATTTCGCGCCGCATGTCGACATCATTCGAACGCCCTTGCGCGCGTGCTGGGGGGCGCGATCCGTGTCAAATAATATCATGCGGGCCACCCGCGCGTCGGCCGCGCGCGCACGTCGCACTCCTTCCAAAAACTTCATCACCGACGCGAGGACGCTGTCATCGTCGTCGGCGTGGCCAGCAACAGCGCCGTCATTGGCCGTGCCGTGCCGTCGCCGTTGTCATTATCGTCACCAGCGGCGCTATTATCATCATCGAAAGTGCGCCAGTGGATCTCCCTGAATACACGAAGCGGGGGGGGGGGGTCCAGAACCCCCACTCCCCCTCCCCCCCTTCAAGGGGGGGTGGCGGTCCCGAACCCCCCCCCCCTTCCCTCCTTAAGGGGGGGGGTGCGAAAATGCTCCCCCCCTCCCCTCCCTTGAAGGGGCGGGGGGAGTCCGGACCCCCCCCCCCTTGGCGCTGAAAGGGGGCGGGGGTTCGAACCCACTCCCCATCCTCCCCCCCCGTTTGCGCCGGAAAGGGAGCCGGGGAGGGGGGCCCCCTCTCGCTTCTCGCTTCTGCGCCAGAGAGGGTGTCTAGGGAGTACGGAGTTGGGAGTAGGGAGTGGTGAGTAGTGGGTAGTGAGTTAGTACGTAGTGAGTAGTGAGTATTGGGTAGTGAGTAGTGGGTAGTGAGCGGCGAGTAGGGAGTAGGGAGTAGGGAATGGGGAGTAGTGAGTAGTGAATAGTGAGTAGTGTGTACTGATTAGTGAGTAGTGAGTGGCGAGTAGTGAGTAGTGAGTTGTGAGTAGCGAGTAGTGAGTAGTGAGTACTGAGTAGGGAGTAGGGAGTAGTAAGAAGTGGGTAGTGAGTAGTGGATAGTGAGTAGTGGGTGGCCAGTAGTGATTAGTGAGTAGTGAGTAGTGGGTAGTGCGTAGTGCGTAGTGAGTAGTGAGTAGTGAGTAGTGAGTAGTGAGTAGTGAGTAGTGAGTAGCGAGTAGTGAGTAGAGAGTAGCGAGTAGTGAGTAGTGAGTAGTGAGTAGTGAGTACTGAGTACTGAGTAATACGTAGTGCGTAATGAGTAGTGAGTAGTGAGTAGTGATGAATAGAGAGTAGTGGGTAGTGGCAGTGGGTAGTATGTAGTGAGTAGCGAGTAGGGAGTAGCGAGTAGGGAGTAGTGAGGAGCGAGTAGGGCGTAGTGAGTAGTGAGTAGAGAGTAGTCAGTAGTGAGTAGTGGGTAGTGATTCGTGAGTAACGACTAGGGAGTAGCGAGTAGTGAGTAGTGAGTATTGAGTAGGGAGTAGGGATCAGTGAGCTGTGAGTAGTATGAAGTGGGTAGCGAATAGTGGGTAGTGAGTAGCGATTAGTGGGTAGTGGGTAGTGACTAGTGCCTTGTGACTAGTGACCTGTGACTAGTGACTAGAGACTTTGTAGTGATTAGTGAGTAGTGAGTAGTCAGTAGTGAGTAGCGGGGAGTGAGTAGTGAGTATTGAGTAGCGAGTATGGGAGTAGCGAGTAGTGAGTACTGAGTACTGTGTAGTCAGTATTGTCTAGGGAGTAGCGAGTAGTGGGTGGTGAGTAGTGATTTGTGGGATATGAGTAGTGAGTAGCGAGTAGTGGATTAGTGGGCAGTGGGTAATGAGTAGTGATTAGTGAGTAGGGAGTAGGGAAGTAGTGAGTAGTGCTTAGTGAGTAATGAGTATTGTATAGTGGGTAGTGAGTAGTGAATAGGGAGGAGGGAGTGGTGAGTAGGGAGTAGTGAGTAGCGAGTAGCCGGTGGTGGGTAGTGAGTTGTGGATAGTGATTAGTGAGTTGTGAGTAGTGAGTAGGAGGTAGTGAGGAGTGAGTAGCGAGTAGCGAGTAGTCAGTAGTGGGTAGTGAGTAATGAGTAGTGGGTGCTCTTTGGGGCTGGGGTTAGTGGTTGGCATTAGGGTTAGGGGTTTGGGTTAGGGTGAGGACTAGGGGTAGGGGTGGCGGGGGTCGGGTTCCGGAGTCAGGGGGCGGCGCGGCGAAAGGGGGGGTCCCGACGACGGATCGGGGAAAAGGGGGGAGGAGGGGGGGGGGTCCCCGACGACGGATCGGAAGAAGGGGGGAGGGGGGGAGGGGTTCCCCGACGACGAATCGGGAAGGGGGGGGGGTCCCACCCCCCCCCCTTGGGGAGATCCAGCGGCGCACCCTCATCATCATCGTGTCTACCGTTGTGGACGTTGCCATGATACCGCGCCTGCCCAAGTCGTCGAGTCGCAGGGAAGTGCCTGCTGGAAAGTGCCCAGTGGTCAGCGCCACCGCGGCCGCATCGGTCGCGCCGCATTCGCTGACCGTTGCGCGCGCGCGAACATGCTGGGGCTAGCGCAGCCGCAGAGATGCACAAGCCAACACCAAGCACTCATCGCAATCGCCGCTTCATGCGTTTTGCAAACCAAGTTGCGGGGTGGAGTTGACATTTCACCGCGAACAAAACTTAGTTGTTCTTTTCAAAAGAGTATGAGGATCTACCCACCCACCCGTGGTTACCGGGTCACCTTTTCGTGTTGCAATGTTTAAGCGTTTCTGCCCCATCGTGCATCCGAAATATGAGTTCATACCATTCCAGCCAAGCCGGAGTTTGCCCCCCGCTTCACTTCCTAGAAAAATGCGATGCGCGCGCGGTCGTTTATCAGCAAGCATCAGTTTTCAAGAATCCCTTGCACAAGACTTGAACGACGTGCACGCCCGCGCGTCGTCGCGCGCGCGCGTGCCAGAACCTCTCAAACACTTGCGGCTTCGTAAGGATTTAAAAATCGAGTGTCCCGAAACATATCACAACGCATAATTTCGTAACAAGGGTTTTCAAAACAAAGCCTGCGCGCGCGCTCTTGTGAAATCTTAGGAATACCGCTGTTTTCCCCAAACTTTAGATAACATGTTACCAAACGGGCCTTTCGCGCGCGTGTGCCAGCATCGCTTTAACGCCCTTGCGCGCGTGCTGTCGCATGAACATTTTTGGGAAATGGGACGACGTGCGCGCGCGTCGTCGCGCGCGCATGCGGAATGCTTCCGCAAGGATTTCAAAAACGAGTGCCCCGAAACCATACAACACATGGTCTTGCAACATCAGTTTTAGAAAAGTAAACAACAAAACAACTGCGCGCGCTCTTGCGAATTCTTAAAATCTCAGGCTTCGCGACATTGTCATCACATTGTGCCAAACGGGTTTTCCTCGCCGCGTGTCGAACTCATCCGAACGCTCTTGCGAGCGTGCTCTGGGGGCACGATCCGTGTCAAATAGTACCACGCGGACCACTCGCGCGCGCCAGCCGCGCGCGCATGTCGAGTTCCTTCCAAAACCTTCATCACCGACGCGAGGATATCATCATCGTTTTCGGCGGGCGTGATCGACATCGGCGCCGTCATGGCCTGACCGTCGTCATCGCCGCCGTCGTCACCATCATCGCTACTCTTATCATCGGGTCTACCTTTGTCGGCGTCGCCATGATACCACACCCGGCCAAGCCACCGACTCGCACTGAAGTGTCCGTTGGGAACTGCCCAGCGGTCAGCGCCACCGCGGCCGCGTCGGCCGCGCCGCATTCGTTGGCCGCTGCGCGCGCGAACATGCGCGGGCTAGCGCGGCCGCAGACATGCACCAGCCAACGCTAAACATTCATCGCAATCGCCGTCGCAGGAGTTTTGCAAGCCAAGTTGCGGGCAGGTGGGTGGGATGATTGCGCGAGCAGTGGGGTTGACAATTCATTGCGAGCATTGGTGAATTCTCCTTTCTAAAAACAGAATAGACTCTAACCCCCCCCCGGCGTTCGCCGCCCCCCTTTCGGGTATGTAAATCACATACGATTATGACCACATGTCCATCCTAAATCTGAATTTACACTTTCCCGGAAGGGCCGGTATCGGTCCCCCTCAGGTTCTTTTGTAAAAAAACGATACGCGGGGACATCTTTTGTTCTAGCACAAGACTTTTTCACGAACTCCTTGCAAAAAATTTGACGAAGTGCACGCGCGCGCGCGTCGTCGCGCGCATGCCGAAATCCTTGAATATTTCGGTTCCGGAAGGATTCCGCAATCGAGTGTCCAAAAAACATACACAAACTAAAACAGCTTACGCGCGAGCTCTTGCGACATTTTTTTTTGCGCGCGTCGACACGGGCTACCACACGGGCTTCGCGCGCGCGCGTGTCGAAATCTGTCGAACGCCTGTGCGCGCGTGCCGTCGCGAGAATCCTCTGCAAAAAACGAGACGAAGTGCAGACGCGCGCGTCGTCGCGCGCGTATGCCGAAATCCTTCAAGCCCCATCGGTTTCGGAAGGATTTCAACATCGTGTGTCCAAACAACCTACAAAAACACAAGGTTTCGCAACACGGATTTTCAACAAAAGCGTGCGCGCGCGCTCTTGCGTCGTCGTCGTTGTCGTCGTCGCCGTCCTCCCTCCTCCCGCGTCGTCGCCGTCGTCGTCGCCCACGTCATCCTCGTCGTCGTCGTCGTCGTCGTCGCCGTCCTCCCTCCTCCCGCGTCGTCGTCGTCGTCGTCGCCTACGTCGTCCTCTGTCTTTTCTCGTGTTCGTCGTCGTCGTCCTTTTTGGCGTCGTGGTCGTTTCCGTCGTCGTTGTCGCCGTGGTCGTCCTTCCTCCTCCTCCCTCGTCGTCGTCGTCGTCGTCCGTCGTCGGCGTCTCGTCGTCGTCCCTCCTATTTCGTCGCCGTCGTCGCCGTCGCCGTCGTCGTCGTCGGTCCGTCGTTGTCGTCGTCGTCTTAGTTGTCCCTCGTCTTGTCGTCGTCGCGTTCGCCGTCCCCTTTCCTTCTTCGTCGTTCGCGTCGTCGCCGTCCTCCCTCCTCCCTCGTCGTTGTCGTCGTTGTGGTCGTTGTCGCCGTCGTCGTCCTCCCTCCTCCCTCGTCGTCGTCTTCGTTGGCGACGTCGTCGTCGTCGTCTTCCTCGTCGTCGTCGGCGTCGGCGATGTCGCCGTCTTCGTCGTCTTCGACGTCGGCGTCGTCGTCGTCGCCGCCGTCGTCGTCGTCGTCGTCGGCGTCGTTGACGTCGTCGTCGTCGGTGTTGTCGTTGTCGTCGTCGTCGGCTTCGTCATCGTCGTCGTCGTTGTCGTCGTCGTCGTCGGCGTCGGCGTCGTCGTCGGTGTCGTCGTCGTTCTCGTTGTCGGCGTCGAAGTCGTTGGAGACGTCGTCGGGGTCGTCGCCCAGTTGGGATGTGCCCAGCAGTGAGCGCCACCGCGGCCGCGTCGGTCGCGCCAAACTAGCTGGCCGCTGCGCGCGCGCGCGTGGGTTGGCGCGGGCGGTCGCAGAGACGGGCCAGCTAAGTAATTCCAAACACTCATCGCAATCGTCACCACATGGGTTTTGCAAGCCAAGTTGCGGGTGGGTGGGTAGGGTGTTTACAAGAGCGTGGGATGTGTCAACCCGTTTGATAAAATCAATTCTCCTTTCTAAAAAGAAAATAGACTCTACCCCCCCGGACTTATCGGTTCCCCCTGGGATAATATGGTTTCACATATATATATGTATATGTATATGTATATGTATATGTATATGTATATGTATATGTATTCTGCACACTCGTCCATCCTACATATGAAATCGTACCATCCCAGCTAGGCCGGTTTCCCCCCCTGAGGTTCTCTGGTAAAAAACACTATGCGGTGACATTGATTGTTCTAACATAGCACTTTTTCACGAATCCCTTGCAAAAAAAAATGACGAAGTGCACACGCGCGCGTCGTCGCGCGCGCATGCCGAAATCCTTCGAAAACCTTCGGTGCCGGAAGGATTTCGCAATCGACTGTCCAAAAAACATGCAAAAACACATGGCTTCGCAACACAGAGTTGCTAAAAATTCTTCCGCGAAAGTTCTTGCGGAATCTTAAGAAAACCATCGGTTTCTCACGATTTTCACAAAATGCTACCACTGGCTTCGCGCGCGCTCATGTCGAAATCTGTCGAACGCCCTTGCGCGTGTGCCGTCGCGAGAATCCCCTGCAAAAAATAGGACGAAGTGCAGACGCGCGCGTCGGCGCGCCGTATGCCGAAATCCTTCAAAACCTATCGGTTTCGGAAGGAGTTCAAAATCGTGTGTCCAAAAAACCTACAGAAACCCAAGGTTTCGCAAAACGGATTTTCAACAAACGCGTGCGCGCGCGCTCTTGCGTCGTCGTCGTCGTCGCCGTC
>CAUYUJ010001167.1:0-7500 GCA_963575745.1 Prorocentrum cordatum
CTCTCTCTCTCTCTCTCTCTCTCTCTCTCTCTCTCTCTCTCTCTCTCTCTCTCTCTCTCTCTCTCTCTCTTTCTCTCGTTATCTCTTTATGTTTTTTTGTCTCTCTCTCTCTCTCTCTCTCTCTCTCTCTCTCTCTCTCTCTTTCAAACACAGACTGTACAGGTTGATTGCTCGATTGCCACTGGAAAAGTTTGAAATAGGTCGTTTTTCAGTACTGGCGTGGAAAGGTACGTTTTTCCCAAACCATCATGCGGTGTTGGGTCCTCGTTTTGTAAAGACAGCGCCCCGCGTCCCTCACTCTTCCTCCTCCCCTCCTCCGTCCTTTTTGCGTTTCACTGACCCAGTACAGCGCTTCGTGGCCCAATATGGAGCTCCACCGAAGGCCCCAAGTAATACCGCCCGCATGCGTCACGCACACCCATGTCAGCACACACTCCTCACACGTGTCGTTGCCCCACAAGGAGCTCCACCGAAGGCATCGCCGGCATGCGTCACGCACACATATTTCGGCACACACCACACAAGGCTCGTGGCCCTATAGGGAGCTCCACCGAAGGCCCCAAGTGCTACCGCACACCCATGTCGGCACACCCCTCACACGTTTCGTGGCCCCACAAAGAGCACCACCGACGGCCCCAATGCCACCGCCCGCATACGTCACGCACACCCAATTTCGGCACACCCCTTCACACGGTTCGTGGCCCCGAATGGAGTGTCACCTAAGGTCCCAGTGGCGCAGTCCGCATGGCGGCGCCGCTCCATTCGGCACACCCCTGACTCACACGAGTCGTGGCCCCATAGGGAGCTCCACCTAAGGTCCGAGTGGCGCCGTCCGCATAATGGTTACTCCACCGACGGCCCCAGTGGCTACGTTCGCATGCGCCCACCGCACCTATTTCGGCACACCCCTCACACGCTTCGTGGCCCCATAGGAATTCCACCGACAGCCCCAGTGGCTGCTTTCGCATGCGCCCACCACGTACTTGTTGGCACACCCTATCGTGGCCCTGTCGGGAGCTCCTCCGAATGCGTTGCATACAGCGACGGCACTCCCAACTGCATATGGTTGGGTCCTTCGCCAAGCTAATTCTTTGGACGTGCTCGAAATATTGGCATCAGACTAGGCCTGTTTGGCCTGGAGCAAGACAAATTCCGTACGCGTTGTTGACATGCGTGGACACTCTGAAACCGATACCGCTGCCACATTGGCTTCTTATTGTGTAAAACGATGCTCTGACAATGTATGCATAAATCGGCCTCATGCGTCTGCCGCTGAAACGCTCAGAACTCCGTGTCTCCATCGTCCCGGTCTTGATGGCGCTGCTGAATAAGATATGTGTTCGTCCTTACTGGTGGCGACCACGATGCATGGGGGCTCATAACCACTCCACGCGAGATGCACGGTAGCGTTGTCTTGGTTCCTGGGCCAGCGTGACCTAGTTTTGTCTGACAGCACACCTGCAGTTCCGAAACCCTCAGGCGTTCGATGAATGTCTGGTCGACAGCGGCAACGCGCCCGCCGCCTGCAAATCCGCCGCCCCCCGACCCCAGAGGCGAGGAAAAGTGAGTGCGCGTGCGCGCGCGCGTGTTAACAACCCCCGCACCGACATGGGAACAATGTTCTTCGAACCCCCCACCCGACAATTCCTGTCCTCGCACCGACTTTACAGCCCACCTGGTCCGACCCCCGCACCGTCACCTGGCCCGACCCCTGCACCGTCCTGGCCACTCTGTTATGGCCCCTTTCCCCACCCGACAATTCCTGCCACCGAACAGACCCGGCCGCCCACCTGGTCCGACCCCCGCACAGCAAACGAAACTCTTACTCTGGGGACCCCCCACCCGACAATTTCTCGCCCAGAACCGACCCTGCCAGCCATCTCGCCCGACGCCCGAGCCGCGCTCGGCGACCCCGTTCTTGGCAACTCTGTTCTCGGGGCCACCCACCCAACAATTCCTGCCCTCGAACAAGCCTTGCCGCCCACCTGGCCCGACCCCCGCATCGCCCTGGGCACTCTTTTCTGGTGCCCCACCTGGTCCGACGCACACGCAGCACTGTAAACTATCTTCGACGGACCTCCCACCCGACAAATTCTCGCCCCGAACCGACCCTGCCGCCCATCTCGCCCGACCCCCGCACCGCGCTTGGCGACCCTGCTCTGGGCCCCCACCAGCCAACGCCCTCGCCAATGGGAGCCGTGTTCTTGGGGGCCCGCACAATGCAATTTCTCGCCCAGGTCCGCCCCCTTTCCAGACCCCCAACACCCTCCCGCGCCCTGCAATCCGCCGACTCAAGAGGCGCGCGAGATTCAACTGCGCACCTATTGACGACCTCCCAAGCACATGTCCTCCGATGCAAAACTCTGTTTTAGCCTGGCATTCTGGCCCGACCTGGTCTGCCCCCCCCCCGCCCAGCCCGGGGGCTCTGTTCCTGAGCCCCCCCCACTTGCAATTCCGCGCCCATAACCGCCGGCCCTCGACCGGGCCTGCCCCGACCTGGTCCGCCACCGCCCCCCCCCCCCCCCCACGCAGCACGTCCTCGGCCCTGTTCTCCAGCCCCCCACCGGATGCTGCCGCCCAAAACCGCCCCACCGTCGACCTGGCCCGACCTTGTCCGCCACAGCACCCCCACCCACCCACCCACTACACCCACCACCCACCCGGCCGGGAATCCCACCAGCCTTTTAGGGCGTCGGTGGTTTAACGAGTTTCCTCTTCCACCCCCTTCTTCCCCTTCGGGGAGGGGTTTATACCCCTCCCCCTACCCCCTCCCCACTGACCTGGACAGGAGGGGCGGGGAGCGGTCAGAGCGTCCAAAAACGGCCTCGGCGAGGAAGCCAAAAACATTGATTCTACTATGGTTTTGGCCCCATTTTGGCCTTCTCAGGGGGCAACGCTAATAAAGGCCCCCCTCTTCTTTGATCGATTTCCTCCACGATGGCCGCAAGAGGCCCCCAGGATGCCCCAAGAGGCCGCAGGATGGCCCCAAGATGGCCCCAAGAGGCCCCCCAAGAGGCCCCCAAGAGGCCCCAAGATGGCCCCAAGAGGCCCCAAGAGGCCCCCAGGAGGCCCCAAAGAGGATCCCGAACGGCCCACAGAGGCCCCCCCGAGGCACCCAAGACGCCGAAAAGCCCCTCAGGACGACCCTCTACTCGCCTGGGCGTCGTTTCTGGACGGGCGGGTGGGGATACGCGAAGCGTCTGGAATTCCTGCTCTTCGGCCTCCCCCGCCCAAGAATTTCACGCCCAGAACCGCCCCGCCGTCGACCGGGCCCTACCTGGCCCGACCTCCCCCCGCCCCACCCACCCCGCCTGAGAGCTCTGTTCGCAAGCCCGCCCCCTGACAATCTCGCGCCCAAAACCGCCCTGCCGTCGACCTGGCGCGACCGCGTCCGCCCCCCGCCACCACCACCACCACCCGGCCCGGGAGCTCCCTTCTTCAGCCCCGCCACCCGACAACTTCGCTGTCCCCAACTACCGCGATGAACGCAACTGCGACCGACGACGCGACCACCTGAAACATCACGCGCACGACCAGCAGCACACACAGAAGCGCGGACCCCGTCTCACGCGCGGCGGCGCGACCACCATCACAACCGCCAAGAAAACACTCGGGGGCACGGTGGGTGGCGTCGCAAATTGAAAGCGTCATGCTGCAGAGACCACTCGCACCACCCACAACGCTACAAGCGTCGGACTACAACACCGCCAGCACCGCGGTCGGAGCAACGAAATGCGACCACGGATGCGCGGCTGTTGCACGTGCCCACGGTGTCAGTTCTTAGGCCCAAACAGCCGACAATGTCACGCCCGGAACCGCCCCGCCGTCGACCTGGCCCGACATCCGACGCCCAGACATGCGTTCCGGCGATTCGCCATCCACCGCCGCCACGCTCACTTGCCAGGCTTCGCTCTCGCAAGCACCTCCGCGCTGCTCGCGGAAAATATATTCCCTCCTCTCCCTGCTCTTCGCAGCACCCGTTGCAGCGCGCTGCTTCCCGTTCGGCGTCTTCACTGGCGGCCCGCTAACCCACTGGGTGAACTCGCCATTCCCTCCTGCACGTTTGCAACCGACGCGCTGCCACTGTCCGCGCGGGACTCGCGGGCACCCTACGCACACAATGCACTTGCGCGCTTTGTCACTGCGACGCCCCTCCACATCCACGGGGGGAACTTGCCCCTCCTTTCCTCGACCCCGCGCCCGACGCGCAGTCCGGGCCCCCCGCGCCCCTGGCGCGCACCATGCACTTGCGCCTTGCTGCCGCGACGCCCTCCACATACACGGGGAGAACTCTCCACCCTCCTTCTCGCGCCCGCGCGCGACGCGCAGCCGCGACTTCCTGCGCCGCGCTTCGGTAGCTGGTTCCATGCGCACGCGGGATTTCCGCCCCGCCGCGCCCCCTCGCGCTCCCGCGGTGAATGAACTCGCGGGCGCGCTGCTCCGGACCGCGCGCTACGCGCGAAAGAATGTGCGCCTCCTTGGCGCGCTGCTCCTGCTCATCTTCCCCCGCGCCCCTGCACTCGGCGCACGCGCGCGCATCGTTGCCGCGCTGGCGCTGGGGGCCCCCAGGGGACCTCGTCCTGCTCGCAGGCGAGAGCCTGTCACATGCTTCCTCAGCACTTCGCGCTCTGGGCACCCTCCCTTGCACCGGCCGCCCCCCTCCTCGCCGCCACTGATACGGCGCGAACTCACTACCGAATGTCCGCTCTTCGCATGCGCGACATGTCCGCCTCTCGGGGCCGTCGACGCAGCGCCGCGACAGCGGCTTCGAACTGCGGCGCTGGGGCGCGCGAAGGCACCCCGGCCCCTCCACAAACCGCGCCCCGCGCGCTGCCACGGCGCGCCAACGCTTCTTGCCTCGCAGGCACAGGCCACACACGCGGAGGCCGCCACCCCGACAAAACTGCCGAGGAGCACACCGGCGCTTGCACTTCACTGACGCGCACAGCGCGCGCCACCCCGAAGGCGCGAACTCTTTCTCGATAGCGCCCCAATCCAGCTTCTCCCCGCGCAGCGCGCGCATGGGCAGGTCGGGCACCCGGCGCTCTTGTCGCCTGCAAGCGCAATGTCAAAGGGACGGAATATGAGCATGTCTTCGCGACGCAGCACCCGCGCCAGCGCCGCGTAGCTTGCCGGCGGCGACTTGTCCCCTCCAGTCTTCACGTCGACTGCGACCCCCAGCTCGAATGTCTGGCCCTGCGCCGACTGGGCCGCGACGCCGAACGCCGGCGCCCAGAGGAACTGCGCGGGCACGGGCGGCCCTCGTCGACAAACCAATCTTTCTTCTGCGGCGCCACCGCACGCAGACCGGGCGCCTGCGCCCATGGAATCGCCCACCCGCGCGGGATTCGGGCCCCTTGGTCATCAAGACCCTCATCGAAGAATACAGATCTCACTTCCGGCGTCTCCTGCACAATCCTCTCACCGCCGCGCGTCACGCGACTGGCCCCTTCGCCGCCGCTACACGCCCACGAGTGCGCGTGCCCCGCCCGTCCGCGAAGAAGGCATGCCTTCCGCGATGGGCAGGAACCGACACAGGTCCCTGCTCTCCTTGTCGTCGCACTGCAAACAGGCCATCTTCTGCGGCGGAAAGTCCGGCCGCTCTCGGAGCGCGTCTGGCGTAGGAGCGTCGCGCGCAGGCACGTGGACCGCGGGCTCTTCGCGTGCGCGGGCGCGCTGCGCCGCCCGAAACGCGTAGACCTTGCGCGCTTGACGTCGCCGTTCGGGAACACCCCAGGGGCGCACCGCATGTCCTCCGCGCGCATTCGCGGGTCATCTGCCCCGTCGATGACGAGGCGGCGTCGTTCGCGTTCCTGCTGGCACGCCCAAAACTCCTGCCTTCGGATGTCGCACTACGCCAATCAACGAAGACGACGCGCCCCAACCAACGCCCCCCGCGAGCCCCCTCCGCCGTCGCGCAACGCCCTGCACCCCGCATTCCCCCACCGAGCCTCCCCGTTGAACCAACTCCCTGGCGCGCGCGCGCATCCCGCCCGCGCAGAGACGCGCGCACACCCTGCGCCAACGCTCCTCGGGGCGCCCCCCGGCCCAGGGACTCGCAGGGCCAACGCACGCCGCGAACGACGGCAGCGTGGCTACGAAATCCGAGAGGAGCTCCTCCGCCCGAAACCCTGAGCCACCGCGACCCGGAATGCCCCGCAAAGTGTCGACAACAGGAAACCACCCCCACGAACATGCAGGCTTCTGCAAGGGACCAAGAATGCGCCGCGAGAACATATGCTATTCCGAAATGAATATATGGAAGCCCTCCAGCTTCATCTCCACACGGAGCCACATCGGATTCACACAAGTCCCGAAGAAGTCGCCCTGCACCGATGCGCCGCACTCGAAAAAGTCCTCAAAATTGATGATTTCGTCCGTCCCCTGTGACACGCGGGCCAACAAGAACGCGCCCGCTTTGGGGTCCTCACGCACACTGTGTGACAAGGAATTCCGCACAATGAACATATGCACCAACAAGTTCGCGAGCTGCTGATGAAGCTCCTCCTCTGGGTGGACGCGCGCACGGTACTGCTGGCATGCCCACTGAGACGATAGCGAATCGTCACGGCACCGTGTGTTCACTCGTGCGAAGAGGCGCATGTCTTTCGAAGAAACTTGTTTTTGCCTCGCGCCCAAAGACGGGGACGATATGAGGTCCCACCTGCCGAACCACTCCACCATCGCAAAGACCCGTGCTTCGAAAGTATGGATCCCCCACCACTGCGGTTCGCCTATCCGCACAGACAGCGCGCCGACCTGTCGCGGCACTTTCAACCGAGGGCCAAAATCCACGCGCAGCATCTGGGCATCTGACACGATGGTCAAAAGGGCGTCGAAATCAATCCGGAGCCCACGCCCGCCCACCAAAAGGGAACCCTCCCAGTCCTCTGGCAGGTACTCTCTCTCGACGGCACAACAGCGCGGATCCGCGCGACAACATCATGTACACTTTTAGGGGTCAGGGACTCGGCAACCATCAATATCGTATCCACCGCTTTGTCGCAGCCCCGCAGCGACGCCGTCGAACTCCACGAGGCCCGCGCGGCTCGGTCGACCAGGCCCCTGGCCGTGACCGTTTTCCACTCGATGCAGCCCCCCTAAACTGCGCGTTTTCTTCTTGGGCCGCTCGGCGCGACGGAGCTGCCCGCAGCGCGGGCACTCCAATTCCCCGCGAGAGTGCTTCAATTCCAACGTTCCCTCCGCCGGGGCCCGCTTCCGCAGCTGCCATAAGCACCGGGGCTCGACGAAGCGGGCCACTGGCGCGTCAGCGACGTGCGCGACCGCGCCGCCTTCACGCGCAGCTCTGGACGACGCCGCCGCGGCCCCCGACGACACCGCTCCTCGGCCCAGGCCGCCTCGAAGGCGCGCCGCCAAGTGGAAGGTGGGGCCCTCGAGATCCCGCGCCGCGACAGAGCCGAGAACCCCGCGGCTACGGGCGCGCAGCAGCAGGCGGCGCAGCAGAAACCAGAGGGGCGGAGGGGGGGCCCCAGGAGAAGG
>CAUYUJ010001167.1:10000-35332 GCA_963575745.1 Prorocentrum cordatum
CTGAGGCCCACAATTCCAAGGTGGTGGCGACATGAGCTCCTCCTCCTCCTCCTCCTTCCTCCTCCTCCTCCTCCTCCTCTCCTCTTCCTCCTCCTCTCCTCCTCCTCCTCCTCCTCCTCCTCCTCCTCCCCTCCTCGCTCGACCTCGACCTCCTCCTCCTCCTCCTCCTCCTCCTCTCCTCCTCCTCCTCCTCCTCCTCCTCCTCCTCCTCCTCTCCCCTCCTCCTCCTCCTCCTCCTCCTCCTCCTCCTCCTCCTCCTCCTCCTCCTGGCCAACGCACCTCGGGGACCCTCAGATCCACCCTGAGGGCCCACGAGGGCCCACGAGTGCACCCCTCGTGCCCGCGGGAGACCGCGAACAGCCCCCGATGCGCCGCCCCGGAAGCCTCTTCAAGGCCTCCACGAGCCCCGCAGCCAACGCGACGCTGCAGCTCGTGGATGCGGCGAACCGCCCGGCCCTCTCGTGCGCGCGCCCTCGCCTCCGACACGACATCAAAGGGGCGGGTGGACCCCTTTGGGCCCTCGCGTGGCCCTCTTGAGAGGTCCCAGGGCCCTCTGGGGGAATCTTCGCGCTCACTGAAGACCATCGTGGGCCGCCCGTCGGAGAGCTGGGGCGCCCCCCTGGGCATCTGGAGCAGCGGGACGCCCGCAGAATCGAGAACCCTGAAGCCTTTCGAGCACCTGCGGGGCGCCAGTGACCTGTACCTCCTCAGACACTCTTGCGCAGTCTCTTGGAGCCCTCTTGGGGCGTCTTGGGGGACTCTCGGGCCGTTGTGGGGCCTCCAGACGGCCAAGATAGCCTCGAGGCTGCAAACGAGGCTGCAAAAATCGCCCCCACAAGTAACGTCTTGAACCCTTCGTGGGCCGTGCTCCACCCTTCCCTTTCGGCGAGGGTTCTTCCCTCCTCCTACCCGCCCCCATGGCCCTGAAGGAACAGAGCCGGGAGAGGTCAGCGCGCTCAAGGTTGCCCGCGCCAGGGCCGTCTTCGGCACTCACAAGCCGTGCAATGACTCCGCCCAGGCCCGAGAGAGACCCACAGGAAGACCACGAGAGCCCCAGGACGAACCCAAGAGCGACCAGCATCGCCCTAAGAGGGCTCCACAGCAGTCCACGATGCCCAAGAGAACCCCAAGACGGCTCCAAGAGCGGATGCAGCCCTCCAGACGATGCTCCCCGAATAAACTTAAGGCCGACTTCGGGGTCGGCGGCAGAGGCGGCAGCCTTAGGATATCCCCACTAAAAACCTAAGAGGGCGGAGAAAGGGGGCGGGGTAAGGAAGAAGGGCAAGAAGGGAGGAGCCCGCTGCCGCCTGCACCTTCTCTTGTCGCACAAACATCCAGCCCCCTGTACTGGCAGCATTGGCAAAAGGCCGTTACAATAAACCAATCGGCCTCGGACAGTACATTTTAGCTTCACTGTCGCATTGCATATCTGTATTTATACATCTATCGACATGTCAGAAGTGGCACGATGGAGGCAAGCGGCTCTGGATCACGCCGAAGCGAGAACATCCCAAGAGCCCACCAAAACCTCTTCCACGACCCGACGAGAACGTCCCCCTCACCCAAGGTGTGGCCAGCGCGAGCACGCACGGGCGCGAGTGGGAGGAGGAGGAAGAGGAGGAGGAGGAGGAGGAGGAGGTTGGAGGAGGTCGAGGAGGAGGAGGTTGGAGGAGGTCGAGGAGGAGGAGGAGGAGGAGGAGAGGGTCGAGGTCGAGGAGGAGGGCAAGGAGGAGAAGGAGGAGGTGCAGGAGACCGAGGACGAGGAGGAGGAAGTCGAGGAGGAGAAGGAGGAGCAGGGAGGAAGATGCCCCGTCGCCCGCCGCCCCCGGGAGCCACTGCGCGTGCAGCGCGGCGAGCCCCTCCAGGAGCTGCCGCGACAGGCACTTAACGTGCGCCTCTTTGCGGCGGCGCCTCCTCCTCCTCCTCCGCCTCCTCCCTCCTCCTCCTCCTCCCCTCCTCCACCTCCTCCTCCTCCGTCCTCCTCCTCCACCTCCTCCTCCTCCTCCTCCTCCTCCCTCCTCCTCTCCTCCTCCTCCTCCTCCTCCTCCTCTCTCTCCTCCTCCTCCTCCTCCTCCTCCTCCTCCTCCTCCTCCTCCTCCCCCTCCTCCACCTCCTCCTCCTCCTCCTCCTCCTCCTCCTCCTCCTCCTCCCCTCCGCCTCCTCCTTCTCCTCCTCCTCCTCCCCCTCCTCCTCCTCCTCCTCCTCCTCCTCCTCCTCCTCCTCCTCCTCCTCCTCCTCCTCCTCCTCCTCCCTTCTCCTCCTCCCCCTCCTCCCCTCCTCCTCCTCCTCCTCCTCCTCCTCCTCCTCCTCCGCCTCCTCCTCCTTCTCCTCGGGAACGTATCCGCCACCGTGCCTCTTGCACGAAGCGGAGTGCCCCAAGGCTCATGCAGCACTGAGAGGTAGACGCTGCACTGCTGCCTGCAGCGAGAACTGTAGCCGTCGTTTCCCAAGCTTTTCCGGGCGTCGCCCCGTGAGTTCTGAAGTGCTTCCTGCGCCTCCTGTGGACGCTGTACCCCCTCAAAGCGACCTCCCGAATCCTCACATGAGTACAAGAGGGCCCCGAGTCGCCGAACGATCGCCCCAACACGCCCAGGATGGGCTCAAGATGGTCCAAGAGGCCGAGGCCGTCAAGAGGCCTCCCAAGAGGGCCCCAAGAGGCAAACATCACTGATATTCCCTAGGTTTTTCAAGGAATTGGGCGTTCTCGCATTTTCGGCTTTCCCACGATCCAAGACGGCCCGAGAAGCCCCGAAGACCACCCCAGGACGGCCGAAGAGGCCTCCAAGAGGCCCCAAGACGGCCTAAAGCGCCCCAAAAAAGCGCAAGAGGCGCCCAAGACGACCCGGCTCCAAAGGGGCCCAAGAGAGGGAACACAAACCGAAAATCCAGACCCTGCCGTTGGGGCCTTCGGTAGAGCTCCCTGTGGGGCCACGAAACGTTTGAGGGGTGTGCCGAGTCGGTTGCGGGTATGCCATGCGGACCCCCCCCCCAAGAGGCCCCCAGGAGGCACCAAGAGCCCCCAAGAGGCCCCCAAGAGGCCCCCAAGAGGCTCCCGAGAGGCCCGAAGAAGCCCCCAAGAGGCCCCAGGAGTCCCCCAAACGGCCCCCCGAGAGGCTTCAACACTGCAGCCCAGAGGACCCCGAGAGGCCCCCCACGAGATCCCGACGAACATTCAACAGGCGCTGCACCCGCAACCCAAGTACGGTGGCGGGATGGGCCGAAAGCCACGAAAGAAGTAACAACTCCTCCCTGGCGCACCCCGAAGCCGCTCGGAAGGGCGGCCTGGGCGGTCCGCCGGAGACTTCCTCACCACTGATGGCGCCGAAGTTTGAAAACCGACAGCAGCTTCACGGCTTGAGGGCGGTGCGTCTTCAAAGTGCGACTCTCGCCTTGGCCACGCGCGCACTCGCTGGAAGCAGTTGCAAGAGCTTCCAGGATCGAGGGCGACCCGTTCTCAAGATGCGGCTCTCGCCCTAGCGCCGCGCACATTCGTTTCAAACATTTGAAAGAGCTTCACGGCTTGAGGGCGGCCCGTTTTCATAATGTAGCTCTTGCCTTAGCACCGCGCGCACTCGTCCTGAAAGATCACAAGAGCTTCACGGATGGAGTGCGGTTATGTTCCAAAACGTGGCTCTCGCCTTTGCGACGCGCACATTCGTCTTAAAAATGTAAGTTTACGGATTATCATGGCTAACGTCCCAGAAATGGTGTTTTGGAGGCGTGTAGGACTCAGGGTGCAACAGTTACGCTGGTTCGCGGTGTTGCAATCCCAGGAATGGTGTTCTGGCACGATTCATGATCATCGAGACGCAACAGTAAAGGTTGATTCGTGGCGCTGAAACCCTAAGACTGGTGCTCTGTCTGGCACGGTTCAGACGTTTCGCACAGTTGTCTTCAAATGGGGCACTTCCCGTAGTGGAATTGAACCCTTGTAGGGGCCAATGAAGAAGAAGCTATTGCAACATCGTTGATGAGTCTTGGATTAACACAGGTAGTCCTCCTCCTCCTCCTTCTCCAAATCCTCCTCCTCCAATTTATCCCTTTCCTTCTTGTCCTCCTCCGGTTCCCCCTCCTCCTCCTCCTCCTCCTCCTCCTCCTCCTCCTCCTCCTCCTCCTCCTCCTCCTCGTCCTCCACATCCTCCTCCTCCTTTCCTCCTCCTTTACTCCAGCCCCATCCTTGTCCATCTGAGAAACTCCTCCCAGTCGCCCCACGACGCATCCGTGGGCCATGCCTGGCGCTTCGCCCGGGACTTCCTCGCAATCCATCACCCGGAAGCCTGAGATTACAGGAGCTTCCAGGACGCAGGACGGGCCGCTTTCTTAACGGGGTTCTCTCTTTGGCGCCGCACACGTTCGTCTGCAAAGTCCGTGACAGCTTCAAGCAGGGAGGGCGGGCCGTTTTCAGAATGGAGTTGTCGCCCCAGCGCCGCACACATTCGTCTTCAAAGTCTGTAAACAGCCTCAAGAATGGAGGGCGGGTCGTTTTTGTTAAGGAAGCTCTCGCCTTGGCGCCGCGTACAATTGTCTTCAAAGTCTGCAACAATTTCAATGATGGGACCAATTCCTTTTTCGAAGGCTCTCACCGTAGAGCCACACATATTCGGCTCCTCATATTGCAAACGTGTTGAAGGGCTCGTATGTTTGAAGTCCCAGGAATAGCTGTCTGATACAACTTGAAAGCTGTCAGTACGCAACACACACACATGGGCTCGCGGTGCTGAAGTCCAAGGGATGGCGTTCTGGTGCGATTTAGGATTGTCAGGGCGCGACGGTCGCGTTGACTCGCGGCGTTGACTTCCCAGTAACTACGTTTCCGTACGATGTAGAATTCCAAAATAATTTTGGAAATTGAGTGGTGCACGAATCCTGTCAAATTAATTCCCAAGCAGTGCAGGCACTGAGGGGACCTTGCTTGTCTTCAAGGGAACTGGGCTTGCAGGCCGCTCTGGCCGCCAGGTGGCCGCCGTCGCCGCCTCGCCGCCGCCCGTCGCCGCCCGTCGCTTGGGCCTGCGGGCCGCTCTGTCCGCCATGTGGCCAGGCCGCCGTCACCGCCTCGTCGCCGCCGTCGCCGCCTGTCGCCTGGGCTGGCCACCGTCGCCGCCTCGTCGTCGCCCGCCGCCTCGTCGCCGCCCGCTTTGCATCGTTTGATTCGCATTGCTTCGCGTTGCGTTGCATTTCTTGGCATTGTTCTGCCTTGTGCTGATTTGCTCTGCGATACTGTGTATTGCGCTACGTCACTGTATTGCAATCGCAATTCTTTGCAATCGCCTTGCCTTGCCCTGGTTTACAATGATGCAGGCATGCACGCACGCATGCGTGCACGCAAATAGACGCTGACACAAGTTCGCTGCGCACATTCGCGTGAACACACGCGTACCACAAAAGAAAAACTCGACGGGCTGTGGAACCCAGCTTTCTGCGGCATGTGTCGAGCCGGATCGACACGTGATAGTCCCAGGACCCAACTCCTGGCGAAAACGCCCTCTGTGAAGAAGCCGCAGCGCCCAGATCTCGAGGGAGGCAGAATTATGTTGCATCCTCGGGGGACCTTGTCTGTCCCGTCGCGGCCCTGTCCGCGTCGAATGCGTGTCGAATCCAGGTCGGACGCGTCGGATCCGTGTCGAATCCGTGTCGAATCCGCGTCGAGTCCGCATCGAGCCCGCGTCGGGCCCCCAAAAAGAAACCAATTTTAGGGACAGGTCAGGTCCCCCGAAGATGCAACAGTCCGGGATGGACAGACGCCCCTTTAGTAGAACGTGGTTTAGTGAAAACGACCTGAGGCCCAAACCTGGCGGGCGCAAGCCTGGAAAATAACGGCCACGGCGCCATCTCGAGAACCGAAAACGGACAATTCACTAATCGACGTGTCACTGTTGGGGGTTCTGTCCACCCCCGATACAGAAGCAGAGGCGACAAGCGCACCTCAGGATCCCTTGGTGGCGCCGCTCGGCAGAGGAGCCTCCGAGGGGCCCGCCGCGCGGACGGGCGCGCTCGACGGGCGCGCCCGCCCACGTGGGGTCTCGGGAGGCCTCGGACGAGACGGGCGGCGCCAGGCAACCACCGTCGAGGTTCGGGGGCGCGCAAGCACGGATTGGCGACCTATGGATTTGGCGCGCGGTCCTCCTCCTCCTCCTCCTCCTCCTCCTCCTCCTCCTCCTCCTCCTCCTCCTTGTCCTCCTCGTCTCCACCTACTCCGACCCCATGTAGGAGGGATCAGCGATCCGTGGATCTGGCGCGCGGTCGCCGAAGCCATGCACCGGAGGACGTGCCCTCCCCAAAGTGCGGCCCGTGCCGCCTCGTCCGGCGGCGGGGAGCTGCGACTGCCCCTGGAAACGGGGCCCGTCGCTGTTCCACGCCCCCTTGATCCATGTCTGCGATCACCTGAGTGGAGATGAGGCAGCTTCGCTCAGGCTGCGCCCTGGGACGCCCGAAGTGGGCACGGACAACATGGGTACAATGCCCAACAACAAAGGTTGTCCCAAACCAACAGCGGCCGCGGGTAGGCGGCCTTCTGTCTCAAGTGGACACAGGCCGCGGCGGCGCGGACAGCGAGCCCTGTCCAAAATGAACAGGAACTGCTGTTGGGCATTGTGCCCCTTCTTTCCGTGCCCATTTCGCTCGTGCCGAGGCCCTCCCCCGAGCTCCGGGCGCTGCAGTCTCCTTTCGCGCGGGCCGTCCTCGCCGGGCGCGGGGCCCTTCTCGGGGCCTGCGCGGATCGATGTCTGGCTCGCGGGAAAGGCTGCCGCAGGCGGGCTGTGGGTCTGCATGCGGACTCTCGCGCGCTCGGGGCAGGGCGCGCGAAGGAGGGCGCCAGGCGCTGCCGAGGGCAACGCTGCCACATAGGAACGTGCCGGCGGTGGACAAACCTCCTCCTCGTTCTCGTCCTCGTCCTCCTCCTCCCCCTGCTCCTCCTCCTCATCCTGATCCTCCTCCTCCTCCTCCTCTCCTCTCCTCCTCCTCCTCATCCTCCTCCTCCTCCTCATCCTCCTCCTCCTCCTCCTCCTCATCCTCCCCCTCGTCCTCCTCCTCCTCCTCCTCCTCCTCCGCTTCCTCCTCCTCCTCCTCCTCCTCCTCCTCCTCCTCCTGACACGTCGATTAGGGAACTGTCCGTTTTCGCTTCTCGAGAGGGCGCCGCGGCCGTCATTTTCCAGGCGTGCGCCCGCCAGGCTTGGGCCCGAGGTCGTTTTCACTAGACTCGGCCCCAGGGGTCTGGATGGGAGGGGGACGGAGGTGTCAGGCAGTCCTTTTTCGCCCAAGAGGGCCTCCGATGCTGCAAGATGGGCTGCAAAATGGCTCAAGATGGCCGACGATGGTTCAAGATACCGTCCGGCATACCTCCAAGAGGTCCCAAGATGGCCACAGGACGACTCCAAGTGCTCTGGCTTAGATGATGTTGAAAACGCTTTGGCAAAATCGACTTATGTGTCCCGTTTTAGGGCCGGTGTTGTTTCCACTTTGTGCAATTTCGAGCCGCCGCTTTCTTTCAGCTTTGAGGTTCGATGTTTAGGTGTCTTTCGGTTTTCAGGTCTGGAACTAGCCTGCGCCTTGCCGCGCCGATTGTCATCAGTCGTAGATACGTTAATGCGTTTTCAGCCGTCCACACACGTCGATCATGTTTGAGCCGTTTTGGCAATGCGCTCCTCCCCGCTTTGGCACTCCGTTTTCTGTTCGATTTTGGCTCGGACGCGAATCGTTTCAATCTGGTTCAGGTTGCCGTGGTTGCTCCATGTTGGACAGCCCAAAACTGACAAGTTGAAAACTATACCAAAAACGCCCCCGGCAGTTGTTTCACATCAACTAAGTGCACTCGGGGCCACCAAGTATCCCATCAAGAGTCCCAAATCCGTTAAAACCGTTGGAAAATCAATGCGTTGTGCCTTCTCGCCTTTTCGCGTCGATGGGCTTCAGAGGCCTCAGGATGGCCCCAAGACAGCCCAAGGGAGTCCCAAGAGGGGCCCAAGAGGCCCCCCAGCCAGCCCCGAGCGACCCCAGAGATCGTGTTGAGAGCTTTCGAGGACGGGCCTACACAGAGGGCCCCCCTTGGCCTCCAGGATGGGCCCGGCCCCCCCCCCCTGGGCCTCCAGGGTGGCCCCCAAAGGCCCTCCAGGGCTCCCGAGGCAGCGGGGCCCGAAGACCCCCCAAAAACGAGCTCCGGGGGGGGCCCCGAGAGGGCCTCGAGGAGATCTGCTCTTCTTATCGGCAGCGTGTCTGCACGGGCGAGCGGGGTACCACGAGGCGTGCAGGACTACAAGATCAGCACACGTTGTGGCAACCAGTCTCCTCGGGCACGACTGCCGCCGGGGCTCAGGCTAGAGCCACGTCGACCGAGGCCCGACGACAACTACTGCGAGATCTGCTGCGAATTGAATTACTGCTCGTGTTCCCAGATAAGATCAGGTCGCAGCTGCTGCTGCTGGCACTCTGCTGCTGCTGCTGGCACTCTGCTGCTGCTGCTGCTGCTGCTGCTGCTGCTGCTGCTGCTGCTGCTAATAATAATAATAATAATAATACCGCTGCTGCGCCCCCTGCTATTGACACAGGTACTGCTATGGTTAATGGCACTGCTCCGGCTGCTGCCACCGCCACTGCAGCTGCATCCGACGCGCCCTGGGAAGACTCGAAGCCCGTCGAGCGCCGGGTATTCGCCGAGCTGTGTGCCGGAGCCCTGCAAGATAGCAGCCCGGAGCGGCGCCTCCGCGAGGTGAATGCTGCTATCCTGGCAGGAGGGCGCAGACGCCAGCGGCGGCCGGGAGCGAGGCGGGGCAGCAAAGTGCGGACGAAAAGCATCGGACGCCATAGATCGAGGATGAGGACGAGGACGAGGAAGATGAGGAGGAGGAGGACGAGGACGAGGACGAGGACGAGGAGGAGGAGGAGGAGGACGAGGAGGAGGAGGAGGAGGAGGAGGACGGGTCGCCAGAGCCCTTCGGAGAAACCCTCCACCCAGCGGCAGCCTCTGGAACGAACACCGCGTGCGGCCTCATGCGGGTCCTTCCCAGTGGCGCGCGGCGGGGGGGAGACCTGTGCAGGCTCTGCTTCGCGCGGGGCGGGGGAGACAATCTCAACGTGCGCCCAAAGGTCGGCGGCCCTGGGTCACGGCGTGTCGAGCCTGCAGCTGCGCAGAGCGCAAGACGCGGCAAGGTGCGAGAATGGCCCGCCCCTCACGCTGCGGGGCAGCGGCGAGAGCCGGGTGGCGACGGGCGCGGGCAGGTCGGCCTGCGCGAGGCGGCACACGGAGGCAGAGTGGGAGCACGTCTGTCTGTGGTTGGGGAGCGCGCCCCCGATCGGGCGGGTGGAGAGTGCGCTGCAGCCGAGAGGCAGGGCCCGAACGGACTGCCGAGGCGGAGCGGAAAACGACCAGCGCCCACCAAGCTCGGCACCGAAGTCTGTGGTTGTGGGGGAAGGCTGTCGGTGTCACCAGGAGCTCAGGGTCTAGGAGAGCAACGCTCCAGGTGACAGAGTTCATTTCCGCTCCCAGGGAGCTCGAAACACTAAGGGGGAGGGAGGGAGGGAGACGAGGAGGGAGGACGCAGAAGGGAGGACGGAGGACGGAGGACGGAGGGAGGGGAGAAGGGAGGATTCTCCCTTTCCCCCACCCTCTCCAAGCTTAACTCACATATGGAACTCGCAAGCTGGATTCGGAAAGGGGGGATCGGATCGAAACGGATCGCCTGTGCGGGCATGCGCCCGGGCCCCTTGAGGGCGAGGTGGGGTGAGGCCATGGCCTCACATGAGAGGCAGCGCGCATCGGAGGCTTGCTCAGGATAATGCGTACCTCACGAGTTGATGTTCCAATTGTTCCCACTCCTCTGCTGTAACCCGATGTAGTGACGTAGTTTCGTTGAAGTCGTAGTGTCTGTGGCATGAACCTGTCGGAGAATCCCGTGGATGCCATCGTCTTTTCTGTAACCGCGAAGCCCAAGCCAAACACGAACGAGTTGAACGCCTCGGAACTCCAATCCAGTGCACACGGGCGCAGGATCACTCGTGTTCTCACGAGCTCTTTGACACATCCTTCAGATACCAATCAGGGCGCAAATATACGCGCAGCCGAAGGTCCATAAGCTGGAGGTCGATTGGCGGTGGAAACGGGATGTCGGAGGCTAGAAATTTGAGGTCGGGATGTTGTGCTGGTGGAGGGTGGAGGTCGATTGGTTGAGGTAGAAGTCGAGAGTCGGATGCTAAAGGTTGGTTGTTGGAATGCTGATTTGGTGGGCGACGGAAGTCGATAAATAGAGGTGGGAGTGGAGAGTCGGATGCTAGATGCTGGAGGTCGGAATGCGGGGCTGTTGACCGCTGGAGGTCGATAGGTGGAGATGGATCGAAAGTCGGATGCTAGACGTTGGTGGTCGGCGTGCTGAGCTGGTGGACGCTGAAGGTCGATTGGTCGAGCCGGAAGTGGAGAGTCGGATGAGCTGATGATCGTTGGAGGCCGATAGGTGGCAGTGGAGGTGGAGAGTCGGATGCCGGAGATTGGCAAGTCGGAGTGCCGACCTGGTGGACGCTGGAGGTCGATTAGTGGAGGGGGAAGTGGAAAGTTCGGGGATGGACAGACCTCCCTCTAGTAAAACGTGGTTTAGTGAAAACGACCCGAGGCCCAAACCTGGCGGGCGCAAGCCTGGAAAATAACGGCCGCGGCGCCCTCTCGAGAACCGAAAACGGGCAATTCACTAATCGACGTGTCACTGTTGGGGGTTCTGTCCACCCCCGAAAAGTCAGATGATGGAGGTTGGAGGTCGGAATGCCGAACTGGTGGAGGTGGGGAGGTCGATCGGTGATTGGTGGAAGCGGAGAGCATGAGGGCGGCACAGGAGACGGGCGGGGCAGCAAGCACGACGCTGAGGACCACGACGACCGGAGGAACGTGGTAGCACGCAAGGCTCTCAATGTGATCAGAATCCGGCGGATGCACTCGACCAGAAGCTGCAAGTCTACAGTGGGGGCGTTGACCTAAGGAACCCTAAATAAGGAACGAGGCCCCTTTTTCCGTAAGTTAACCTTCGATTTCCGATCGAAAACCTAAGGAAAACCCAAGACAAGCTGCGAAACACTGAAGGAACGCGGAGCCCCTCCCAAACGTAAAAGGCTCCTTCTTCAGGGCCCCGACTGTAGCACTCAAGGCTCTCAATGTGATCAGAATCCGGCGGATGTACTCGACCAGAAGCTGCAAGTCTACTCTCTTCAGCCCTTGGAGCCGAGTCAAGGCGAGAATGGCGCCATGGTACGACTGGCTCCGGAGGCGTTCCAGAAATTCTGGAGCATTTAGCAGCCCTCGTTTCCGTAGCCCGTGTGGAACATGATGCAATCTTGAAAAAACCCTGGAAATCTTGCAAGTCTTGGAGCGACCTCGTGATCGTCCGACAAGCGGACCCGCACTCGCCTTCTGCTATGCTCTGCCGCACCCCGCGCCACGCTCGCATGCCGGCAGGCGTCTCCTCGATGACCTTCTTCAGGTCCCCGTCCATAAACCTGCCATGGGACGAGCCCGGCAGCCCGTCCCCAAACGCTCATGAGCAACTCTCGACGTGCGTCGCTCTCCCTCCCCGTCTGCTGGGCCACTCACGCCGACATGATCTTCACGACTTGCTCGCTCCCAGCCTTCAGGGAGAGGCCAGATCGAAGGGTCCAGGGTGAGGACGCAAGGCCCCTAGGCATCCGAGGTGCAGTAATCGGCCAGCGGCATCGGCAGGGATGCACGCGGTATCTTTGCCGAGGATGCAAGGCATCCTTGGCAGAGAACCTCATCCGTGTTTGGGGGCAAGCGGTACACCCAGCTACAGGGATAGGGATCAGACGTCGAATATGGTACGCCCTCATGAAAAATCTGCACAGCGCGCAGAGACCCCGCTACCACACACAGCTGCTTACTCGAAGAACAGCGTGGACTCGACGAGCCCCTGCACAAACTGGCCTTTACCAACGAGAAGACCCACCGTTCAGCGTGCACCATCATTCTGCCAGTGTGGATAGGATAGACATGTACGCGGAGTAGTCTGACATCAAGAGTCACTGCACAGACCTTGCAGACGCGCTGCAGCGGATTTTCGCGTGGATCTCTGTCAATGCAAAACCCCGAAACAGCGAGCGAACAACGAAGTGAATTTCGCGTGGATTTGTAGTAATCCGCACGAAATTCTCTTCGAAATAACGAAATTATCCAGCACACTCCGGGCCCATCCTGTTTTTTTCCAAACGAATCCGCTCTGCGATGTTGGCGCCATATCAAGAGCCACTCTACATTCTGCCAGGCGCGCTCGATGGTGCAATCGCGGGTCGGTCGCCAGCGTTCACGCGCGCGAAGCGAAACGCATCGGCACGGCACGTGGGGCGGGAAACGCAACGACAGAACGACTGCGCGCGGCGCGCCCCTCAGAGCAAGCGTCTCATGCGCGGCAGCATGCACCGACATGGGAGGCACAAAGACATACTAGCTCTACATGTCCTCCTTGGAGGCGGCGCGCGTCCGACCCGGGCATACAGTAGACCCGTCTCGTAGCATAGCGCTTGCCGAGGGTGCGGCCAGCAAGCGCCCGCCACGACGCATGTCCTGCAAGATTCCTCGGTGCGCGCTGTCGCCCCCTGGGGGTGCGACGTAGAATGAGCATGTTGGGGTGACGCCGACGGCAAGCCGAGCAAACCTGACTGACGAGCACAGTGCACCGCGCACGGCGGAGGGGAAGGCCCCGACGTCGGTGCCGCCGGCTCCGGGGCGGGACCCGCCTCCGAGGGCTTCGGCGCCGGGCCACCCCGCCGAAGGCGACGCCAAGGCTTTTTTGTTGTTCTTCCTGCGGGGCAGTCGCCTAAGAGGGACAGTCTGGGCGGGGCTTCGTGGGAGGGGCCACAAATCGCCGAGCGCGTTACACTGCTCGCAGAGTGCCTACTCGCAAAAAAGTCCGAACAACACGTGTCTGCTCTGATGTAACTTCTCATAGGTCTCCCGCGGGGGGATCCAGGCCATTTGCGAGTAGTTACCTTGCGAGTAGTGGAACGCGCTCGTCGAATAAATGGGGGGTCAGAAACGGTCCCCTTTCGTGCTCCTTTCGGGCCCCTCCGGAGCCCCAGAGGGCCTTGTTTTTGAAGCACCGTTTGGGTACCTTTTCGGACCACCCTCGCCACACCCCCATTGATGACACCCACATTCTGCAACGCCCCAAGAGTGGCTGCCCCACGAATGCTGGTCCACGCGATCGTGAACCTCTGGCGCTTGCGCTTTACAAGTCGCGCTGCATATATGCGCCGTCCAAAGCAGGCGGCCCGTCCCTCCCAGGAGGAAGACGAGGGCAAGGAGACGGCGAGACGGAGCGGCGAGAAATCCGACACGGTGTCGCGAGGCACCACTGCAGGCGCACGGGTGGCCTTTACCCTTACCATTTAGAAGGAAACCGCCTGAAAGAGCACTGAGTGGAGTGTCCCGAGGTCCCTTCGAGGCCTTTGAACTGAGCACCGAAAGCGGATGGCGCCCCCAAGAGGGCATCAAGACAGGCCAAAATGGCAAGAAAACGATCCTATCGGCCACCGAAGGCATCCGACTGGCCAAGGTAGCCGTGGGACGACCATGACAGGCCCTCAGGAGGCTCCCCGACGCCGCCAAACGGCCCGAAAGCGCCCAGAAGAGGCCCTTCAGAGACCTCCCCTCCTCCTCCTCCTCCTCCTCCTCCTCCTCCTCCTCCTCCTCCTCTCCTCCTCCCTCTCCTCCTCCTCCTCCTCCTCCTCCTCCTCCATCATCATCATCATCATCACCACCACCACCACCACATCATCATCATCATCATCATCACCACCACCACCACCACCATCATCCTCCTCCTCCTCCTCCTCCTCCTCCTCGTCGTCGTCGTCGTCGTAATCATCATCATCATCATCCTCATCATCATCACCATCACCACCACCACCACCCCACCATCATCATCATCATCATCATCATCATCAGCATCATCATCATCATCACCACCACCCATCATCATCATCATCACCACCACCACCACCACCATCATCATCATCATCAGCATCAGCATCAGCACCAGCATCAGCATCAGCATCAGCATCATCGCCATCGCCATCGCCATCGCCATCGCCATCGTCACCATCATACTCATCAGCAGCAGCAGCATCGGCATCAGCATCAGCATCAGCATCAGCATCATCGTCATCGTCATCCTCATCCGCATCCTAATCCTCATCATCATCATCATCATCATCATCATCATCATCATCATCATCATCATCATCATCATCATCATCATCATCATGATAATCACCATCATCATCACCATCATCATCAGCATCAGCATCAGCACCAGCATCAGCATCAGCATCAGCATCATCGCCATCGCCATCGCCATCGCCATCGCCATCGTCACCATCATACTCATCAGCAGCAGCAGCATCGGCATCAGCATCAGCATCAGCATCAGCATCATCGTCATCGTCATCCTCATCCGCATCCTAATCCTCATCATCATCATCATCATCATCATCATCATCATCATCATCATCATCATCATCATCATCATCATCATCATGAGAATCACCATCATCAGCAGCATCATAATCATCATCAGCATCAGCATCATCATCATCACCAGCACCAGCATCAGCATCAGCATCAGCATCATCATCATCATTATCATCAGCATCATCAGCATCAGCATCATCATCATCATCAGCGTCATCATCGGCATCATCATCATCATCAGCAGCATCATCGTAATCATCAACATCATCGTCATCATCATCAGCGGCATCAGCATCAGCATCATCAGCAGCAGCATCAGCATCGGCATCAGCACCAGCAGCATGGCGATCATCATGAACATAATAATCCTCATCATCACCATCATCATCACTACAATCATCATCATCATCATCATCATCATCATCATCAGCATCATCATCATCAACATCATCATCATCATCAGCATCATCATCAGCATCATCATCATCAAAAGCATTATCATCGTCATCATCAGCATCATCAGCATTATCATCATCATCATCACCATCATTAGCATAACTACAATCATCATCATCATCATCAACATGATCAGCATCATCATCACCAGCAGCATCATCATCGGCAGTGTCATCATCATCATCAGAATCAGCATCGGCCTCATCATCAGCATTCGCATCATCATCAGCATCATCATAATCATAGTCAGTATCATCATGATCAGCAGCAGCATCAGCATCATCAGCATCATCATCAGCCTCATCATCAGCAGCATCATCGTCATCGTTATCGTCCTCAGCATCCTGGTCATCGTCATCATCATCATCAGCAGCATCATCATCACAATCACCATCACCATCATCATCTTCAGCAGCATCATCAGCATCATCGTCATCTTCGTCGTCACCATCATGACTTCAAACGTCATGTAAGTTAGTATGATGGTTTTGATGATCAGCAACATGATCATCATCAGCATCATCAGCATCACCATATAATCATCATCATCATCATCATCATCAGCAGCATCGTCATCACCATCGTCATCATCATCAGCATGATCAGAATAATCATAATCATCGTCGTCAGCAACATCAGCGTCAGCACCATCATCATGTTCATCAGCATCATCGTCGCCAGCTTCATCATCATCATCATCACCATCATCACCATTATCACATCATCATCATCATTACCGTCACTATCATCCGCAACAGCATGAGCATCGGCATCAGCAACTGCATCGGCATCTGCATCATCAGCAGCAGCAGCAGCATCATCAGCAGCAGCAGCATCCTGCTCCTCCTCCTCCTCCTCTTTCTCCTCGTCCTCCTCCTCCTCTGCCCTCCGTCTCTTCTTCCTCCTCCTCGTAAGTCCTAAGTCCCCCTCCTCAAATTCCCTCGCACATTCCTCATGTGTTCTACGCCTCAACTCCATTTTCCTCCCCATCCGCCTCCTCCTCCTCCTCCTCCTACTCCTCCTCGTGTTCTTCCTCCTCCTCCTCCTCATTATCCTCCGCCTTTTGCTGCTCCTCCACCATCCCTGTCCCTTACGAATAACTCCTCCCTGTCACACCCCAGACGCTCTGATAGGTCGGACCAGGCGTTACGCTTGAGACGACCTGGAGTTTGACATGCGCAACAGATTCACGGATTTAGGGGGTGATTCGAGTCGTGACTGTCACCCTAGCGCCGCGCACATTTATCCCACATTTTTGTTTCTACATACGTCGGAAATGGAGTACGCAAGTTTTCTAATGTGGTTATCGCCCCAACGCCGCGCAAATGTACTTGAAAGTTTGCAGCACTTCGCGGATGGAGGGCGGTTCCATTTCAAAATGCGGTGCTCGTCAAAACGCCGCGCGCACCCGTCCCAAACAATGGCAGCAGCAGAACTGGAGAGGTTCTCCCTTGAGCGTCGCGCTCATTCGTCTCAACATCTTGCAACAGCTTCACGGATGGAGGAGGGGCCGTTTTCGAAATGCGAGCTACTCTTAACCGCCATGGAGAAGGGGCCGTTTCCGAAATGCGAGTTTCTTTTAGGCGCCGCGACCCTTTCCTGTGCCTGTTGAGTTCACATGCTGTTTCGCGGTTGGAAGTTGTAGCTTCAGATTGTGATTATAGCGTTCCCGCCGCGAAGATTCGTCTGAAACGTTCGCGACAGGTTGGATGGAAGGCTATGCTTTTTCAAACTAAGTGAGGTTCTCACATGACACAAACAGCTTTTCTGCCTAAAGACGGGCTTGAGCCAAACGTCAGTCGCACCCTGGCTGGGTCAAGCTACTCCCGCGGCCATCCTGTCTCCCAGCCCCCCGCAATGACGGTCAACAAGGAGGTACATTTGCGCGCCATGCGGGATAATTCATGCCATGCCCGCTGCTGCGACCACACCACCTTGGAGAGACACGTCGAATCTCACCACATGCAATCTTTGCACAATCACTGCGCTGGTCACGCGGGCCCGACACCCTTCCATCGGCGCCAGCCCACGCCGGGCCAAGCGATAGGGAAAGCCACAGACAAGAAAGCAGCAAAGCAACGCCAAAGCCCCCGCAGTCGCCGCCGCCCCTCGCCCAAGGGTCTGCCCCAACTCTCATCAGCCACCCGGGATCCACCCCGCTTGGTCGACAGGGGCCCCTCGGCCCAGCCAGGGTCAGGCCTCGCCGCACGCCGGCGCGCGCGGCGAGGCTCACCAGCGAAGAGCTGCCCGCAACCAACCTGTCACGGCGGCCTTTTGGCCGCCGCTGCGGGCCTGCCACGGCCCGCAATGTCACCCTGGAGCGCTCCAAGGCGCGACCTTCAACCAGGGGCGATGCTACCCGCGCCCAACGCGATCGCCCGCGCTGGCGCGGCGCCACCCGCTGCCATCGCATCGCGTTCGTCGCTGTCAAGAGGCGGCGCAAAGCTACCCGCGACCGCCGCAACAAGCTCGTTGTCTCTCAGACGCGGCGCGGTCACACCCGACCATCAGCCAGACGGACAGTGCGATCCCCCAAGACCGCTGAAACTATGACGGCGCGCAGCTGGCGGGCGCCTTCTCCGCCCCTGCGCCGCGCCTGACGCCCGCGGGCTCAACTGCGACAAAATCTGTACAATCGGCCCCTCTCACATGCGGCGAAGTGGGCGTTGCCTGAATGGGGGGGGTCGAACCACTTGGCAGCACGCACCCACGCGCCAGCTTGGGCCCTGTCCAGGAGCGCGCCCACGATCGCGAGCTCGAACACCCTGTTCCTCGGTGCACCCTGCACCCGCAGCTCCTTGATCGCCAAAAGCCGGACTTCGCTGGAAACCGTCTGGGCGGACATGCCTCGCGCAGCCAAGCTGCCTGTCGCCGCGGCAAGGTCGCTTGCCAGGCCAATGTGGCATATATTCTGGCTCGTCCCCACAGTGGCCACCAACGCGCGCGCGATGCCGCGGGACTCGCCCTCGCCGCTGGACAGCGCAATCGTCGCCTGCTCGGCCTCGCCGCAATCCTGCGCGCGGCCCCCGCGCCACCCCGCCGCCCACGAGGTCGATCCACGCGTCGGCACGTCGCGCCCGCAGAGGCGCACGCGCCCACGGGGCCCCCCCGCACTTGAAGAGCCGCCTCCGACGGGCACTCGAACACCTAGCTCGCCGCGCGCGGCTGCTGCAGGCCGCGCAACACCCCTGGCATGCCCATCCCAGACGTCAGCAACGACGCGGAGGACCGGGCGGTCGATCGGTCGACGGAAGGACACAGCGCGGCGCACGCGCCCTTCATGGAGCTCGTCGCGGCCTCGCCCTCCAGGTCGTCGCCCCCGCACCCCTGCTGGCCGCAGTCGGCCCCGACGACGGCGTCGGCGCGCCCTTCGGGCCCTCGCGGAGGCCCGCCAGACAGTCCGCGTCGTTCCCCGAGCTCGGGATTCCCCCCCCACTCGAGACCCCCAGGTGCCCAGCTGATCGCCCCCCTCACAAGTCGCCCTGCCGCCACCTCGCCGCCGCCGCCAGCGGCCCGATCCGCGGCAAAATCTGCGCGCCAAAGTGCGCGGTCAACGCCCCGTCGATCTCATCGAGGGCGGGCGCTGCGCCCACCGCCGAGAAGTCGCCGCCGCGGTAGCGCGCAGCGCACCCGAAGCCGTTGGAGACGAACATCATGAGGACCACCGTCTTCGAGCGCCCGATGCACGCCGGGCACCCTAGAGCGCCGCCGCTCTGTCTGGCCCTGCCAGTCCAGTGCGATGCAGACGCCACTGGGGGCGGATACCTCCAGCGCATCGCTGGCGCCCTTCTGGCCCCGACCACGGGCGATCCCCTAATCCCACCGCGCATTTTCCGCGCATCTTCCGGCGGGCCGGCACATGCGCACCCCGGCGGAAGCTCTGGCGTAGCGCTCGTCGGAGGCCAGACTCCAACCGAGCCACCCGCCCAGCACCCACCAGTTTTCGAGCTCGGGCATATCGGGCGCCCCCTGCGGGCCCCGGCAGCAGATGGGCCCGCCATACTCCGAGACCTGGCCTTCGCAAGGTCGCCCGCGGACCCCTCGATCTCGCGCTCTGAGTGCACCGTCAAGTTGCTGCACTGCTCATAACGAGACAGGAGCGCCCGGGCCCTCGACCTCGCAGCTCGCCCGCTAGACGCCACACGAGCGGCCGCGCCCAGACGGCAGCCGGCCAAAATTGCGTTCTGCTCGCACTCTTGCGAAAGACCCTGCATCGGCGCCCGCTGAACCTAAGCCGCCGGTCGCGCGGGGCGCCGCGGCGTCGCGCCCCGCGACTGCCTCGCCTGACGCGGCAGCCGAAGCGCCTCGCGGTGCCCCTCCAAGCCTGTCTAAGCAACGTCACCGGGCACCCCAAGCCGAACAGCAGCCAGTTGCCCTCACCTGCCGCCTCCCCGACGCTCACGATCGGGATCTTCAACGCGGTCTCGTCGCACCGCACCGCGACCTGCCACCTGCCCAGCAGCCCAAAATCCGCCGACCCCAGAGGCGTGTGCGATATCCTTCTGGGCTGGATACTACACCCGACCATTTCTCGCCCGAAACTGCCACCTGGCTCCGACACCACGATTCTTCTCCCAAAACCGCCAACATTCCCCTCCCCGCCCCCCACCTGGCCCCGACATCCCCACCCCAGATTGCCTCTGTTCTTGGGACTCCCCACCCGACGATTCCTCTTTCAAAAACGTCCACCGCCCTTCTCCCCGCCCCCCACCTGGCCCCGACATCCCCACCCCAGATTGCTCTGGTTCTTGGGACCCCCCACTCCACGATTCCTCTCCCAAAAACGTCCAAGGCTCCTCTCCCCGCCCCCCACCTGGCCTCGACGTCCCCAACCCAGATTGCCTCCTTTCAAAAACGTCCAACGCCCTTCTCCCCGCCTTCCACCTGGCCCCGACATCCCCACCCCAGATTGCCTCTGGTTCTTGAGACCCCCCACCCCACGATTCCTCTCCCAAAAACGTCCAACGCCCTCCTCCCCGCCCCCCACCTGGCCCCGACATCCCCACCCCAGATTGCATCCGTTCTTGGGACCCCCCATCCCACGATTCCTCGCCCAAAAACGTCCAACGCCCCCCTCCCCGCCCCCCACCTGGCCCCGCCCAGATTGCCTCTGTTCTTGCGACCCCCCACCCCACGATTCCTCTCCCAAAAACGTCCAACGCCCTTCCCCCGCCCCCCCCCACCTGGCCCCGACATCCCCGCCCCAGATTGCCTGGCCCCGACATCCCCACCCCAGATTGCCTCTTTTCTTGCGATTCCCCACCCCACGATTCCTCTCCCAAAAACGTCCAACGCCCCCCTCCCCGCCCCCCCACCTGGCCCCGACATCCCCGCCCCAGATTGTCTCTGTTCTTGGGACCCCCCACCCCGCGATTCCTCTCCCAAACACATCCAACGCCCCCCTCCCCGCTCTCCACCTGGCCCCGACATCCCCACCCCAGATTGCCTCTGTTCTTGGGACCCCCCACCCCACGCTTCCTCTCCCAAAAACGTCCAACGCTCTCCTCCCCGCCCCCCACCTGGCCCCGACATCCCCACCCCAGATTGCCTCTGTTCTTGGGACCCCCCACCCCGCGATTCCTCTCCTAAAAACGTCCAAGGCCCCCCTCCCCGCCCCCCCACCTGGCCAACCGCCTTTCCCCTCCAGCCCCCACCTGTCCCAACATCCCCACCCCAGACGCCCAGATTGCCTCTGTTCTTGGGACCCCCCACCCCACGATTCCTCTCACAAAAACGCCCAACGCCCCCCTCCCCGCCCCCCACCCGGCCCCGACCTCCCCACCCCAGATTGCCTCTGTTCTTGGGACCGTCCACCCCACGATTCCTCTCCCAAAAACGCCCAACGCCCCCCTCCCCGCCCCCCACCTGGCCCCACATCCCCACCCAATTGCCTCTATTCTTGGGACCCCCCACCCAACGATTCCTTTCCCAAAAACGTCCCAACGCCCTCCTCTCCGCCCCCCCACCTGGCCCCGACATCCCCACCCCAGATTGCCTCTGTTCTTGGGACGCCCCACCCCACGATTCCTCTCCCAAAAACGTTTAACGCCCCCCTCCCCGCCCCCCACCTGGCCCCGACATCCCCACCTCAGATTGCCTCTGTTCTTGGGACCGTCCACCCCACGATTCCTCTCCCAAAAACGTCCAACGCCCTTCTCCCCGCCCCCCCACCTGGCCCCGACATCCCCACCCCAGATTGCCTCTGTTCTTGCGACCCCCCACCCGACGATTCCTCTCCCAAAAACGTCCAACGCCCCCCTCCCCGCCCCCCCACCTGGCCCCGACATCCCCGCCCCAGATTGCCTCTGTTCTTCGGACCCCCCACCCCACGATTCCTCTCCCAAACACGTCCAACGCCCCCCTCCCCGCCCCCCACCTGGCCCCGACATCCCCACCCCAGATTGCCTCTGTTCTTGGGACCCCCCACCCCACCTTCTCTCCCAAAAACGTCTAACCCAACGCTCTCCCTCCCCCGCCCCCCACCTGGCCCCCCGACATCCGCACACCCACATTTCCTCTGTTCTCGGGCCCCCCCCCCACGATTCCCCTCACCCAAACATCGTCAAAACGCCTACCCTCCCCGCCCCCCCCCCTGGCCCCGACAATCCCCACCCAGATTGCCTCTGTGTCGTGGGACAGCCCCCCACCCCACGATTCCTCTCCCAAAAACGTCCAACGCCCCCCTACCAGCCCCCCACCTGGCCCCGACATCCCCACCCCAGATTGCCTCTGTTCTTGGGACCCCCCACCCCACGATTCCTCTCCCCAAAAAGTCCAACGTCCCCCTCCCCGCCCCCCACCTGGCCCCGACATCCCCACCCCAGATTGCCTCTGTTCTTGGGACCTCCCACCCCACGATTCCTATCCTAAAAACGTCCAACGCTCCCGTCCCCGCCCCCCCACCTGGGCCCGACATCCCCACCCCAGATTGCCTCTGTTCTTGGGACGCCCCACCCCACGATTCCTTGCCCCACAAACGTTCAAAAAACGCCCCACTCCCCCGCCCTCCCACCTGGCCCCGAATCCCCACCCCAAATTGCCTTCTGTTCTTGGGACCCCCCACGTCCCCCGATTCCTCTCCCAAAACCGTCCAACGCCCTTTCCCCCTCCCCGCCCCCCACCTGGGCCCCGGACCCGAACATTCCCCACTCCAGATGATCTCTGTGTTCTGGGGACCCCCCACCCCACGATTCTCTCGCCAAAAAGCGTAACCTAACGCCCCCTCCCCGGCCCCCCACCTGGCCCCCGACATCCCCACCCGAGATTGCCTCTTTTTCTTGGGTCCCTCCACCCCGCGATTCTTCTCCCAAAAGCGTCAACTCCCCCCCTCCCCGCCCCCCACCTGGCCCCGCCATTCCCACCCCAGATTGCCTCTGTTCTTGGGACCCCCCACCACACGCTTCCTCTCCCAGAAACATCCAACGCCCTCCTCCCCGCCCCCCCACCTGGCCCCGACATCCCCACTCCAGATTGCCTCTGTTCTTGGGACCCCCCACCCACGATTCCTCTCCCAAAAACGTCCACGCCCCCTCCCCGCCCCCCACCTGGCCCCGACATTCCCGACCCCAGATTGCCCATGTTCTTCGTACCCCCAACATCCACGATGCCTTCTCCCAAAACGTCCCAACGCCCCCCTCCCCCCCCCCAACCTGGCTCCGACATCCCTCCACCCCAGATTGCTCTGTTCTTGCGATCCCCCACCCCACGATTCCCTCTCCCAAAAACGTCCCAACGCCCCCCTCCCCGCCCCCCACCTGGCCCCGACATCCCCGCCCTAGATTGCCTCTGTTCTTGGGATCCCCCACCCCACGATTCCTCTCCCAGAAACGTCCAACGCCCTTCTCCCCGCCCCTCACCTGGTCCCGACATTCCCACCCGAGATTGCCTGGCCCCGACATCCCCACCCAAGATTGCCTCTGTTCTTGGGACCCCCCACTTCACGATTCCTCTCCCAAAAACGTCCAAGGCCCCTCTCCCCGCCCCCCACCTGGCCCCGACGTCCCCAACCCAGATTGCCTCTATTCTTGAGACCCCCCACCCCACGATTCCGGTGCCAAAACCGTCCAACGCCCTCCTCCCCGCCTCCCACCTGGCCCCGACATCCCCGCCCCAGATTGCCTCTGTTCTTGCGACCCCCCACCCCACGATTTCTCTCCCAAAACCGTCCAACGCCTGCCTCCCCGCCCCCCACCTGGCCCCGACATCCCCACCCCAGATTGCCTCTGTTCTTGGGACCCCCCACCCCACGATTCTTCTCCCAAAAACGTCCAACGCCCCCCTCCCCGCCCTCCACCTGGCTTCGACATCCCCACCCCAGATTGCATCCGTTCTTGGGACCCCCCATCCCACGATTCCTCGCCCAAAAACGTCCAACGCCCCCCTCCCCGCCCCCCACCTGGCCCCGCCCAGATTGCCTCTGTTCTTGCGACCCCCCACCCCACGATTCCTCTCCCAAAAACGTCCAACGCCCCCCTCCCCGCCCCCCCACCTGGCCCCGACATCACCGCCCCAGATTGCCTCTGTTCTTGGGACCCCCCACCCCACAATTCCTCTCCCAAACACGTCCAACGCCCCCCTCCCCGCCCCCCACCTGGCCCCGACATCCCCACCCCAGATTGCCTCTGTTCTTGGCACCCCCCACCCCACGCTTCCTCTCCCAAAAACGTCCAACGCTCTCCTCCCCGCCCCCCACCTGGCCCCGACATCCGCACCCCAGATTGCCTCTGTTCTTGGGACCCCCCACCCCACGATTCCTCACCCAAAAACGTCCAACGCCTCCCTCCCCGCCCCCCCACCTGGCCCCGACATCCCCACCCCAGATTGCCTCTGTTCTTGGGACACCTCCCACCCCACGATTCCTCTCCCAAAAACGTCCAACGCCCCCCTACCAGCCCCCCACCTGCCCCCGACATCCCCACCCCAGATTGCCTCTGTTCTTGGGACCCCCCACCCCACGATTCCTCTCCCAAAAAAGTCCAACGTCCCCCTCCCCGCCCCCCACCTGGCCCCGACATCCCCACCCCAGATTGCCTCTGTTCTTGGGACCCCCCACCCCACGATTCCTCTCCTAAAAACGTCCAACGCTCCCCTCCCCGCCCCTCCACCTGGCCCCGACATCCCCACCCCAGATTGCCTCTGTTCTTGGGACGCCCCACCCCGCGATTCCTTGCCCAAAAACGTTCAACGCCCCCCTCCCCGCCCCCCACCTGGCCCCGACGTCCCCACCCCAGATTGCCTCTGGTTCTTGGGACCCCCCATTCCACGATTCCTCTCCCAAAAACGTCCAACGCCCCCCTCCCCGCCCCCCACCTGGCCCCGACATCCCCACCCCAGATTGCCCATGTTCTTAGAACCCCCACTCCACGATTCTTCTCCCAAAAACGTCCAACGCCCCCCTCCCCGCCCCCCACCTGGCTCCGACATCCCCACCCCAGATTGCCTCTGTTCTTGCGACCCTCCACCCCACGATTCCTCTCCCAAAAACGTCCACCGCCCCCCTCCCCCGCCCCCCACCTGCTACCACATCCCCCACCCCAGATTTGCCTTCATGTTCTGCGACCCTCCACCCCACAACGATCACCTTCCCAAAAAACGTCCACGCTTCCCCCCGCACCCCCCCACCTGGCCGACATCCCACCCCCAATTGCCTCTGTTCTTGGGAACCCCCAACCACCCCTCGATTCCTCTCCGACTCTCTCCAAAAAACGTCCAACGCCCCCCTCCCCGCCCCCCACCTGGCCCCGACATCCCCGCCCTAGATTGCCTCTGTTCTTGGGACCCCCCACCCCACGACGACGCACCGGGCACGTGTGCGGTCCGGCCTTTTGCGCAATTTGAGAGATGAAGAAAGAAATTAACAGATTGCAAGGATGCTTCACGGGCTACATGTATGTCAGAACGATCAGAATCATGTGCAAAAAATAAACCAGAACGAGAGCGCACACGCCGAGGACCCTCGAAGTGGAACAGCGACCACGGACCTCTGGCATGCAAGGGGAAGTGCAACAGAGCCTCGCCGAGATGTCTGGGGAGGACCATCGTGCCTCCAAAACCCCAGTTTCGGAGCATCCAGGGGGGGGAATTTTCAGAATCTGCCCGTATGGACGTTAGTTTGCAGAGACCGATGACGATGAAGATGTTTATGTTGTTGATGATGACGTTGATGATGATGACGATGATGATGATGATGATTATGACTATCCGCCTGCACGTGTCCTTGCGTGTACAGCGATGACGACCATGATGGGGATGATGGTGATTATGATGATGATGATGCCGAATTTCTTTTCCAGCCGCCGCGCAGTCCACACGACCGTGTCCTCCCAAGTGCTGCGTGCAACTGCTGCCACTACTACTACTACTACTACTACTACTACTACTACTACTACTACTACTACTACTACCACTACCACTACCACTAC
>CAUYUJ010001167.1:35432-72284 GCA_963575745.1 Prorocentrum cordatum
TTGTCGACCCCCCACCCCACGATTCCTCTCCCAAAATTGTCCAACGCCCGCCTCCCCGCCCCCCACCTCGCCCCGACATCCCCACCCCAGATTGCCTCTATTCTTGGGACGCCCCACCCCATGATTCTTCTCCCAAAAACGTCCAACGCCCTTCTCCCCGCCCCCCACCTAGCCCCGACATCCCCACCCCAGATTGCTCTGTTCTTGGGACCCCCCACCCCACGATTCCTCTCCCAAAAACGTCCAACGCCCCCCTCGCCGCCCCCCACCTGGCCCCGACATCCCCACTCCAGATTGCCTCTGTTCTTGGGACTCCCCACCCGACGATTCCTCTCCCAAAAACGTCCAACGCCCCCCTCCCCGCCCCCACGCTGGCCCGACATCCCCACCCCAGAGTGCCTCTGTATCTTGGGACCCCCCGACAACCCCACGATTCCTCTCTCAAAAACGCCCAACGCCCCCCTCCCCGCCCCCCACCTGGCCCCAACATCCCCACCCCAGATTGCCTGTTCTTGGGACCCCCCACCCCGCGATTCCTGTCCCAAAAACGCCCAACGCCCCCCTCCCCGCCCCCCACCTGGCCCCGACATCCCCACCCCAGATTGCCTCTGTTCTTGGGACCCCCCACCGCCACGATTCCTGTCCCCAAAACGCCCAACGCCCCCCTCCCCGCCCCCACCTGGCCCCGAACTATCCCCACCTCTTGGGAATACCCAGATTGCCTCTGTTCTTGGGCTGCACCCAACCCCACGTTCCTCTCCCAAAACGTCCAACGCCCCCCTTCCCCTCCGCCCACCTGGCCCCGACATCGCCTACCCCAGATTGCCATCTGTTCTTTGTACCCCCCACCCCACGAAATTCCTCTCCCAAAAACGTCCCCAACTCCCCCCTACCCCGCCCCCGCCTGGCCCCGACAAAATCCCCGCCCCAGATTGCCCTCTGTTCTTGAGCACCCCACACGACAAAATCCCTCTCCCAAAAACGTCCAACGCCCCCCTCCCCCCTCCCACCTGCCCCGACATCCCCAACACCAATTGCCTCTGTTCTTGGACCCCACCCCACGATTCCTCTCCCAAAAACGTCCAACGCCCCCCTCCCCGCCCCCCACCTGGCCCCGACATCCCCACCGCAGATTGCCTCTGTTCTTGGGACCCCCCACCCCACGATTCCTCTCCCAAAAACGCCCAACGCTCCCCTCCCCGCCCACCACCTGGCCCCGACATCCCCACCCCAGATTGCCTCTGTTTTTGGGACCCTCCACCCCACGAATCCTCTCCCAAAAACGTCCAACGCCCACCGCCCCCCACCTGGCGACAGCTATCCAGCTTTACGTATTTTCGTCACCGACGCGAGGCTCCCCTCAGCGACTTCCTTCCGTTTGCGCTCTTGGCCAGCACAGCAGCCGTTGCACCTCTGCTTTCCATCCGCCTTCTGCGTCGTTCGCCCGGCCAACCAGGTGCTGTAGTGCTCCCTCTCGAAAGCGCCCTTACATTCCACACATTTCCACTTTCCACGCTGCAGCTTCGCGCCATCGATGCAGCGCTTGCACTTGCGGTGACGCTCTGCCACGCCCTCCCACATCCACTGCGAAAAGCATTCACGCCGCTGCGCCACCCCGCACGCAACGCAGGCTCTCTCGTCCTTCCTCGCAGCCGCGTCCCTCTGCGCAGCGCCAGCGTCGACGCAGCGCTTGCACTTCCGGTCACTCGCGACCACTCCATCCCACATCTTTCGTGAAAAGCAATCGCGCCGTTGCGCCACCCCGCACCCAACACAGGTCTTCACGTCTTTGCTCGCCGCCATATTCCGTTGGGCGGTTGCAGCGTCCACGCACGTGGTACAGGCAATCGACGCTTCCGACGCGTTGACCAACATGTGAGAGGAGAATTCCGCCTTACTCTTCGCCGCTCCACATGCTGAGCATACCACTCGCTTCGCTTCTTCGGCGCGGGCCTTCTCCACCTCTCTCTGCGACTTCTTACAAGCCTTGCATGTGGGTTCGTCGTTGACCTGTTCCGCTTTGGCAAATTCAACTGGTAACTTCTGCTGGCCGCAGCGCGAACACGTCAGGTGCTTCTTCAGCTCCTCGCATTCCAGGCACATCCCTCCTTTGCACCGGGCGTTCCCTGCCTTATCCCACTGAAACGCCGCGAAAGCTTGCTCGTACTTCCGATCCTCGCACACGCGACAACTCCGTCTCTCCGGGCAGTCCACGCAGCGCCGCGTGGTCAACTTCGACGGATGGTGCTGTGACGCGTGGAACGCCTCCTGGCACTTCCATAGACCACACTCCATGCATTGCCACGGCGTGCCAGCCCTCTTCTTATCTTCCATGCACACGCTGCACACGCGGAGCCCATCTGCGCGGCTCCACTGCCCGACCGTTGGGTACATGTTCTTGTACTTCGTGCACCCGCAGACCGCGCACCTGCCAGACGGCATGAACTCGCGCTCTATCGCCTCCCAGTCCAATTCTTCTCCGCGCAACGTGCGCAGCAGTAAGTCCGGGCCCTTCCGTTCGTCCTTCTTCTGATACGGCGCAATGTCGAAAGGGCGAAAGATCAGCATGTCCTCGCGGCGCTGCACCCGCGTCAGTGCCACGTAGCTCGACAGAGGTGACGTGCCCCCGCCGATGCTCAGGTCCACTATGACACCTTGCTTGAACGTCTGCCCCTGCGCCGCATGGGCCGTCACTCCGAAGGCCGGGGCCAGCGGGAACTGCCGTCTTTTGACCTTCAGTCGCGGATGCGGACGGCCCTTGTCCACGAACCAATCTTTCTTCTGCGGGATCACGGGGTACAGGCCGGGCGTCTTCAATCCCTCGATCGTCCACTGGCATGGCTTCCTGCCGCCGTTCCCGTCATCGCCTTCGTCGAACAACACGAAAATCACTTTCGGCGTCTTCTTCAATATGGTCTCCCCGCCGCGCGTGACTCGATCATCGACGCCGTCCCCGTCGCATACCCAGGATTGCACCCGGCCCACGCGACCGCGCAGCAGGTTCTTGTCCTCGCTTCGATCGATATGATCGGTCAGAGCGACGGGCATGCCTTCAGCGATGGGTAAGAAGCCGTACAAGTCCCCGCTCTCCTTGTCGTGGCGTTGGAGCCATGCCATCTTCTGCTGCGGCAGATCCGGCCGCTCCCGCAGCGCCTCTGGCGTGGACGTATCTCGCGCAGGGACGTACACCATCGGCTTCCTGTGCTTGCGTGCGTACTGGGACGCACGGAGCTTGTTCGCCTCGTACTTCACGTCGTTGTTTGGGAACACACCCGGCGCCACGAGGAACTTGTCTGACTGCAGACGCGGGTCGTCGGGGCCATCCACCACGAGCTTGCGGCGCGCGCGTTCCGCTCTGCACACCTTGCACTCCTGCTCGCGGATATCTTTCGGCGTCACGGGGCGTTTCCGTCGTTGCCCCGCGCTTGACGACGCTGCGTCCCTTCCGCCACTGCACAACTCCCGACACGCCCGATTCCCGCAGCATACGTCCCCCCCCAGCCAGCTCCCAGGGACGGTCGTATGCCGGCCGTGCAAGAATGCGTGCGCATCCGCCGACAGCGACCCTGTTCGGAATTCCTCCTGCACCTCCTTCAACCAGGCGTCGTCGCATCGCTCGCACTCTACCAGCTCTGTCACGCCCTGAACCCCACACTCGGCTCCGCCCCACAGTAGCGACTGCCCGTGCAACACGGGTGGCAGCGAAGTGTACCTGCGCGCAGCCGAAATCCGCTCCGTGGGGACGTCAGCGAGGAAGCCTCCGTCTGGGGGGGCCAGCTGCCAGAAGTCACCACTCAGCACGACGTTCAGGCCGCCGAACGGGCGTGGAACGCCATCGTCGCCGAGTTTCGTCGTGCCCACGTCCCGAATCACCCCGCGAAGTTTCGCGTCCACTTCTGCTAACAATTTAGCGCTCACCATGCTTATCTCATCGATAAAGAGCCACCTCCACTGGAGCAGTCGCTTCGCAGTCTCGTACTGCAACTTCACGTCCTCCCCCCCCTTCTCTTCTCCCCGCTTGATGGCCGGAATGCCACACGCATGGCGAATGGTGTCGCCCCCCAGCAGCTGAGCCATGACGGCCTGCAGGGCGGTTATCTGGAAGTGCACTCCGATAGTCCATTTCATCACCTTCTCGAACAGCTCATGACGAATAATGCGAAGCACGTGCGACTTGCCGGTCCCAGGGCCCCCGTGCATGCACCACTGCAGCGGCTCACCCATGCTGCCGTCCTCACTTCCCTCGCCGTCTATCTCGCGCATTACTCGATTCGCCACCTTCTTCACCATCTCGAACTGCTTCGCGTTCACTACACGCCGCCCCGTCTGCTTGTCCACCCGGAACTCTAGATCCTTGAGCCACGCGGTCACGTCCTCCGATGTTGCGGCCTGGCCAGCGACGGTAACTGCGCCGTCAGCCTCCGCCAGGCGGTCCGCCATGGACTGCTCCTTGTTCCGAGATTTGCGCGCCTCCCTGAGTACCTGCTCAACGTCGCAGGACTCTTCTGCGGGCCACGCACCCAGAATCTCGCTCAACGGCGTTTCGCCATCGCGGAGCCCCCACACCTGTTGCGCGACACTCATGCCCCCTTTCGAATTTTCGTAGTGGGAGACGCCTCCGGCTCCCTGCCCAGGGTCTGCGTCGTCCTCCTCGCTGCTGCTGTCCCCGTCGCCGTCCTTGCGCCTCTTCCCGCCCACGCGGGACTTCAGCGCCTCGTCGAGCTGATCGAAGCCCACGTCCAACTCCTCGTCGCTCACGTCTTCGTCGGTCCCGTCCCCCGCCTCTTCAGTGTCTCGTGGCCGAACGCGGTACACACTCAGGAAGTTGCCCACGTACCGCGCGGCTTCCCTCGTCTGCACCCCGCCGTCCAGCCATGCCACCATGGCCGCGTCCCACGTCGGCGCCTCGCCGCGCAGGCTCCCTGCAAACACGACGTGCGCGTCGGCCGCGTCGGGCCCCAACGTCCACGGGTGGAAGTACGTCATGACAATGCGCGCAGATCGCTCCGCTTCTCCAGGACGTCCGCGTGGCACGGGCGCTCCGAAAAATGTTGGTGCCTTGGGTCTCTTGTTCCGCTTGAGCACCCACGTGTGACGAAGGTGAGCGCACCCCTCTGTCTCTGGGTAAGGCACCCAATCCACGCCCCCTCCTTCCTTTACCATGTAGTCCTCCCCAGGCACCAGGTCCTGCTCGAATCTCGGGTTCTTACAATTCTCCCGCACCTTTGCCTGCCCCTTCTGCGTCAAAACAGCGTGATGCCGGGGATGATCCGCATCCCCGAGTCTCGTCGGGAACGACAGCAACACCGGCGTCCAGAACGTCGCGAACTCGTACGGCGACAAGTGCCACAGGTCGGGCACGTTCGGTCGCAGTCCATACAACATGCCCACGTCTCGGAAGGTCACCTTTCTGCGTCTCCTCTGCCGCATGTCCACTTCAGCAAACTGCGCTTTGCGCCCGCCTCCCGCGCGGTCAGCCAGGCGCTCGACCAAGTCCATGTACTCGCGTCCATAAAAGGCGGTGGTCTGGCACGACTTCAGTGATTCCGCCGCAGTGACGTCGTCCTTCCTCGCAAACGCCCTCAGGTTCGCACACTCCACTTGCCCCCGCACGATGCCCTTGCCGTACGCGTCGCTCATGATTCGGTTCGCTACTCTCTTCCCGATCCGATTCGAATTCTCGCCCTCCAGCTGCCTGCCAAGTTTCTCTACTCCCTTGCAGCACTCCTTCACTTCGTGAAAAGCCATGGGTTGCCGCTTCGTGCAGTAGTCGCAGGCGTACCCTGCCTGTGCGTCCTGTGCCATCTGCGCGACCTTGATGATCGCTGCGTCGTTGAGCTTCTTATCGCACGCTTTCCCGCACGTACAACACACATCTGTGATGGGGAAACGATACGGCAATTGCACGTCGGAATTGAAACGTTGCGCGGACAACATGCATGGATGCGTGCCGTTCAGACTCGCGTGATTCATCGGCCCGTGCAGGCTTCCCGTCCGATTCCGTCGCCCTGCCTTGGGCATGTCCAACGCTGCCGCCTGCCCTGGACACACGACGATGGCGCGGTCAATGAGCTGCGACGTCCGCGGAAAGTCCGCCTTACACAACTTCGGGTTGTCCTTCCGGCGGCACGCCGGCAGGGGTACTCGCTCCCCAGTCTCCTCGTTCTTCAAATGAACGTGGTTCTGCTTCCTCTCCTGCAAGTACTGCACGTCTTCGTCCAAATACGCTTTCTCCCATGCCACAGCGTCGTCTGCTGCCTCCTTCTCCGTTGCTTCTGGGTCAAGTGTGCGACACTGAAACGCGGGCCTGCAAATGAGACCGCGCTCTTCCTTGAACTCCGGCCACGACTTCTCTGCCTCCTCCAACTTGCCATCCACCTCCTCCGATGTCATCTGCTCCGAATAAACCTGGCGGCACACGCGACTCTTATACTTCAAGTAATCCTCCACGATCTTTCTTCCGCGGCCGTCCACCTCGTCGCGTACGATTTCGAATACCTCTTCCAGCGGTGTGTGCTGGTGCAGGCACTGGATGAATACCTGGCAGTGCGCGTGGAGCGACCCCGTGGACTTCTGCGCTTCGATCGACACGTAGTAGGCATCAACGCGCCCGAACGCGCCCCCACCGGGCTCAGCATTACTCCCGAACAGGTCCTGGCACGGTGCCCCGTTCTCCGCCTCGTTGCACCGCGGGCAGTTCGGACAGATCCGCACGCCGAACAAGTGACGGAGCGCGGCGTCCACCAGGATACGGAACCCGTCCACGCTGGCCATGGGATCTCTCGCAAGAATTCGTCTGCGCTCGTTCCATGGCGGCACTTCTGCCTCCCCCGCGGCCATTGGCAGGTCCATCTGCAGCCCATCCATGTCGGGGGCTACGCGCGGCCAGCCCCGACCCCCCGCCAGCCGCGACTGCGCTTCGTCATCAGCCGCCTTGTGCACAGGGTCTTGCCGTCGAGTGCGCGAGAGTCTCACCATGAGAAGATTGTGACCTTCGTCGGGCGAGAAGGTTACGAAAATGGGGACGCCGTACCGCACTCGCAGCGCGTTCGTCTCAAATCGCATGACTCGACGCGCTTCCTGTGTACCAGACAGTCGCCGCGAAGTGTGCTCTATGTGCGTAAGCAGCTTATGGGCGGCTTTCCCCAACGTTGGCACGTGCCGCACTTTGGTCATGTCGCCGTTCACTTTCTGTTTCCTATTGTTGATGTCTACGTACTTCCCGTCGAGCGCTTGATAAATCTGCTTCGCTCCTTCCGCGATTTCCGCGGGAGTGAGCTGCTCGACCTCGCCTGATGCGTTCGCGGACACATACGTGAACCACGTCCTACTCAGGTTCACGGCCGATCGAAACACAAGGTTCCACGACACGAATCCGAAGTGCCAGTCGCGGGAAATCTGGCTCTCCACGCGACGACTCATTATCCTCACCCACAGCGGCAGCTCCACCCGCGGCGCCCCGTTCCCCCTTCGGTGGCGCGGGCGCTTCATGAACTCTGGGCAGTCAGGCATTCCCGTGCAATACTTAAACAAGAACGCGAACGCTACCCCAAAATACCAGGGCTCGAACTGATCCATCATAACGTTTCCAGTGCGCACGCGGAGCCGATCCACGCGCTTCCTTTCGCGCCCAGCCTGAGTCAGCATGTCGCGCTCCACTGCTTCTCGGGCCGCCTCATTCGCGCCCGAGGGCACTCCCTCGTGGACGCGCCCGCGTTTACTTGCCCGTTCTGCCTTCCCGCCGTCTTCCTCGTCCTCGCTGGAGTTCGACGTGTCGTCGGCCCCGCCATGCGCGCACTCCTCATCCAGCCTTTGCACGAAGGTCCGCACGGCCTCAATCCGCTGCGCATTGATGTCTATTTCGTCGAAACTGCTCTTCTCACACACAACAGCGTTCGCCTTCGTGGTCTCCAAAATCTCTCCTGCCTCACGTAGCCCGTCGGGCCTCGGCACGGGCGTCGCCGCCTTCTGCATTTGGATCTTCTCCAGCGCGTCGTCCAGGGGCACCAGCCGCATGACCTCTGGTGGCACGCCTTCCTCCGGAAGCTCCATGGCCTTTCTCCGGACCTCATCCATGTCCACGTTCCGGTACGCGCGATGCCCGCGAGCCTTCGCCCCCTGGATGAGATCCACGACCACCTTCCTGCGCGCGAGAGCCTGGTGTACGAACGTGGACATGCTTGCAGCAGTATCGTCGTCGCCGCCCGACTTCAAGATCACTGACACAATGCCTGCAAGCTCCGCGCCCGTGCGGGGAATTACCGGCGCATGCCCGTCCTCGGCAGCCTCTTCAGCAGCAGCCAGCTGCGCCAGAACGTCCGTCCACGGCATCGGGAACGACGTCGCGTTTCCGCGGGCCGCCATGCGGACCTCGTTCGCACCCACTTCCATGTCAAAAGACCTCTCCTTCCGGTATCGTTTCTCCAGCGTGAAGCACACCATTGATGCGATGCAGACAGAGGCGCAGATCATCTCCAATATCGTCACCTTGCTACCGAACAGTTCTTCCGGCGAATAGAAAGCCATCATATCATTGGCCAGCGCCGCGGGGGGCAGCGTCGCCTCGCCGCGAAGGCCCACCATCGCGTTCTTACACTCACCACACAACGGGGCTTCACAACACTTGCACGCCGTGTTCTCCGAGTGCCACGTGCCACCTCCGCACCGCATGTCCTCGGGGCAACAGAGCACGCTGACGGGCCCCTCTTCTGATGGGACCGTCACTTGCCAATCATTGAACTCCTCCATACGATCTCGGAGATGAACACCGCTGCTACCCTCCCCGTCCGCACTCACATTGCCGAAGCGCTCCACGCACGCGTCCACCGACATATGCTCTCTCACAAAAGCGCCCGACAGCCAGAACAGTCCGTCCGCGTTCGGACTCACCGCGCGCCATTCGATCGGGTTCCCTCTGCGCCCTTCCACGTGTGGAAACTTCCGTGCGCACACCATGCACACGAGAGAGTCGACGGCACCCTCGCGCAGACTCCGCGCATACTCGAACAGACATCGGCGATCGATCGCCAGTGCTGCAAGCGGCGCGCCCGTTCGAACTTTCCATGCAATGGCCTCGTTGTACGCGGACCAGTACTGTGCCTCTCTTCGCCTCGTCTCGTCTTCTTCGTTGCACGCGAGCGCCTCCGCGACGTCCCGTAGATCCCCCGCGTGATTGCTTACCACATGCTCCTGGAGCTCCGCGTTGCTGGACCCTCTCCACCCGCATCTGCTGAAAGCGCAGTGCGCTGGCGGCAGTACTACGGCACCTCGTGAGAAGATGTCGTCGTCCTTCAACGATGCTCCGTGCACGGAGACCGCTGGAACGGTGGGGTGCTTTTTCATAAGCTCAGCAGCAGCCCGTAGACCTTCTTCCCTTCCCCTGCGACAGACGTCCGCGGACACGCGGCCGTTCTCGACAGCGCGGACGCGGTGCACGTGCGCTGCTCCCGCTGCCTCCGTGTAGCCGTTCTCCACCACCTGGGCCTTGCTCTGCTCCGTTCCGCTCCTGCCCGCACCGCCCGCACTCGCGTCCGGTCCTGCACTACTCGGCCGCGCCGTCCTGGACACCCCCCCTTCCTCCGACACTCGGCCCTCCCCGTCCGCGCTGGCCCTGCCCGAATTGCGCGCCTTCTCCGGCCGGCTCACCGGGTGCGGGGAAGGCGGAGGGGGCGCCCCCTGGTCGGACGGCCTCCTCCCACCTCCATTCTCACAGACTGTAGTCTGGGCGCTGGCGCCCCGGTCGGCCGGCGCGCTTTTCCGTGTTAAGCGTGCTCGTTTCGCCGTCGTCTGCAATCCTGCGCTCTCGGGCTGCCCTGTCTCTGTCCCAGCCACCTCCGGAGGTTCGTCTGCCCCCTCGGAAGCCGCTTTCCCGCGGGAATTCTTCTCGGCGCGCGTCCACACTGGCCTGTAACAGGTACTGCTGATGTCGGCGCCTGTCTCATTGTATATTTCAAGGACGACTGCCCCTTGCTCCTCGGTGATATCGCCCGCACGAGGCCATTGCCCCTGTACCGGGCTGCCCCCCAGGATCTCCTCTCGGGACAACGTCATGTCATACCCCCCGCGTGGCCCGACGTGCCCGTCAAAGCGGGAGTACGTGCGCAAGATAACTCGGTCTGGCAGCGCTACTCCTTGCATGCCGTGGCGGGCCAACGCAAACCTCACGATCTCGCCTGCATGAGCGGCAACGCTTAGCTCCCCACCGTGCGACGCCAGATTTAACCACGCATCCTCGACGTTTCGCAAATACCCCACGCACGCTTCACATGCGACGCGTCGCTCCTCAGCGGACGCCAGGGCATGGCCACACCACCCAGCGTTCGACACAAGCTGGAAGATACTGTCCGCTAGGCTAGCGTTGACCCCGTGTGCAAGCGATGCACCCACACAGCGGCCATCCCGTGCCATCTCGGCCCCGCGTTCCTCGTCCGTCTTCGCCTCGAACACCACTTCCCCCATCAAGAATTCCATGAACTTGCACGTCCGTTCTTCCACCACGCGGCATCTATCCTCTGCGTCGGGAGCGTCTGCCAGAGCGTCCCATGACTCCTCCCACCCCTGCCAGGCACGCACCCACGTTTCTTGCATGACTCGCAGGAGCGCTTCCGTGTCGCCCCACGCTTTCCAGAGCTGGGCGCGCAGCCCTCCTCCTCCTCCTGCCCCTCCTCCTCCTCCTCCTCCTCCTCCTCGGTACCCTTCCTCCCTTTTCTCCTCCCCGTCCTCCTCCTCCTCCTGCTCCTCCTCCTCCTCCTGCTCCTCCTCCTCCTCCTCCTCCTTCTCCTGGAAGTATCAAACCCGGAAATGAACGCCTCCTCCTCCTCCTCCTCTTCCTCCTCCTCCTCCTTCTGCCCCTCCTCCTCCCTCCTCCCCCCCTCCTCCTCCTCCTCCTCTCCTCCCTGGAAATCATCCTCCTCCTCCTCCTCGTCCTCCTCCTCCTCCTCCTCTCCTCCTCCCCCTCCTCCTCCTCCTCCTCCTCCTCCTCCTCCTCTACCCTCCTCCCTTTTCCTCCTCCCCGGCCTCTTCCTGATCCTCCTCCTCCTCCTCCTCCTCCTCCTCCTCCTCCTCCTCCTCTCCTCCTCCTCCTGCTGCTCCTCCTCCTCCTGCTCCTCCTGCCCCTCCTCCTCCTCCTCCTCCTCCTCCTCCTCCTCCTCCTCCTCCTCCTCGGTACCCTTCCTCCCTTTTCTCCTCCCCGTCTTCCTCCTTCTCCTGCTCCTACTCCTCCTCCTGCTCCTCCTCCTCCTCCTCTCCTCCTGGAAGTATCAAAGCCGTAAATCAACGCCTCCTTCCTCCTCCTCCTCCTCCTCGTCCTCCTCCTCCTCCTCCTCCTGCCTCTCCTCCTACTCCTCCTCCTCCTCCTCCTCCTCCTCCTCCTCGGTACCCTGCCTCCCTTTTCTCCTCCCCGTCCTCTTCCTCCTCCTCCTCCTCCTCCTCCTCCTCCTCCTCCACCTCCTCCTCTCCTCCTCCTCCTGGAAGTATCAAAGCCGCAAATGAACGCCTCCTCCTCCTCTTCCTCCTGCCCCTCCCCCTCCTCCTCCTCCTCCTCCTCCTCCTCGGTGCCCTTCCTCCCTTTTCTCCTCCCCGTCCTCCTCCCCCTTCTGCTCCTCCTCCTCCTCCTGTTCTCCTCCTCCTCCTCCTCCTCCTCCTCCACCTTCTCCTGGAAGTATCAAAGCCGGAAATCAACGCCTCCTCCTCCTCCTCCTCCTCCTCCTTCTGCCCCTCCTCCTCCTCCTCCTCTTCCTCCTCCTCCTCGGTACCCCTCCTCCCTTTTCTACTCAAGGCACCGGATAGGACCATGGCCCAGGAGGATCCACGCGTCCGCGGGCAGCCAGCCCCCGTCCCCCAGCGCTGTGGGACCACACTTCAAGAACGAATGCGGGGCACAAGGATCACGACGACGACGAGGACAAGTATGACGACGAGTACGACGACGAGTACGACAACAAATACGACGACGAGCACGATGACGAGTACGACGACCAGTACGACGACGAGTACAACGACGAGTATAACGGCGAGTACGAGTACGAGTACGAGGTACGAGTACGAGTACGACTACGAGGACGACGACAAGAAACGACGACCACGACGACGACGACGACGAGGACGTCTGAACCCCCAAGACCCGAAGAACCCACAACGGGCCCCAAGAGCCCCAAGGGGGCCCAAAGTATGCCCCATGCATTCAAGCGCTTCTCAAGAAGCCTCCACGGGCTCCACAACTGCCTGCCAGAAAAAGAAGGCGACCCTCAGCCGGGAGAATAGGAGGAAGACGACGACGACAACTCCACCTGGTGATCTTGAGATGAGAGGCCCGAGTGGAACCCAGTTCGCTCGCCGCGCAATGCGAACAACGGGTTATGTGAGGACGCGCTGTGAACATCAGGAGCAAGAGGCTAGTTAAAATAAGCTCCCCGACCGCTGCCGCAGCAACGAAAGGCTCCGAAGGATGGCAGGCCTGGAAACCCGAACCACGACGAAGCCGACGGCGAGGTCGACAACGAGAACGAGGACGAGGACGACGACCGCGACGACGACGGCACAGCGTCCGCACACGAAACTGTCACGAAACCTCCTTTCCGCCAGCGGGCGTCGGGCACGAAATTGTCACGAAACCTCTCTTCCACCACCGGGCCGTTTGGAAGCCCTTGGGGCGTATCTTTGGGCCTCCTGGAGGCTGTTGGGGCCTCTTCGGGGCTTTGGGGGAACTTGTTGGCTGTTTCGGGCCCGTTGGGGGAATGAAGGTTTCGTGAAGGAGGAGGAAGATGTACGAACATTACACCCACATCAATTGAATTACTGCAGCGTGAATGCCTGTGCCGGAAAGACAGGCAAGATCGGAGAGGCGCCCAGAGACATGATGCCCAGAATGTGGTGCTCCGCCCCCGTGCCCTCTGGCACGTGGAGGCGTGCTAGAATGCCAAGTCCTGCCTGATAAAACTTCTGGATTCTGGACTGTTCTGAAGGCCCACCCATAGCTCGCACCTCGCTGCACGGATCGCCCCCTCTCCCCGAGGCTCTGTCGGCGCCGAGACACGCCCCTGGAGTTGTCCAAGACGTCCACACCACCCAAGATGGCTTCCAGGACCGCCGAAGAAGCACCGAGAACGCTCCAGGAGCACCCCCAGAGAAGACCGCGGAAGCCAGAATCACGGATATGCATCCTGTGTTTTTCAAGATGTTCGTCCTCTCCTGCTCGTCCTGCCCCGCTGCACCACCTACCCCAATCCTCCTTTCCCCGCCCTCCTCTTAATCCCCAGGACGCGCGCCCGGTTGAGCGAAATTTACATGTCTTCCACTTCAATGAGACCTCCTTTGCGTCGCGCGTAACCCCAATTTGGGGTCGGCGGCAGAGGCGGCAGCCTTTAGATTGGATTGCCCCCCGCCGTTGCCGACGACCGGGTCGTCGGCGGCCGTCGCAAGCCGCGCCGCGCCCGCTGTCGAAGCGCCCCCGGCGGCAGATCGAATCATCGTGGGAACGCGCTCGCCCCAGCGCAGATGTCGATCATGGGATACTTCGTGACCGTCCGAGTCGCCGCCTGCACCTTGGCGGGTCCGTCCGCGTCGCGCCCCAGCACGGGCGGAGTGCGGCCGCCGCCTGCTGCGGCAGCGGGCTCCCGAGGCGGGCGGCCGCCTACGCAGCAGCGCCGAAAGGTGGCTGGCCGCGCGGCGGCTGGGCTGGCGGCGGCCGCGGAGCCCCCGACGACATGCGCCCCGTCTTCCCGGGGTCGCTGCGAGCGGCCCCCGTCTGTCCTGCGCACCGCGAGGTCTCATTTTCCATTCCTGCACGTGGCATTCACGCAACCCGTGCTCCTACAAAAGAAACACCCCTTCTCGCCGCTCGGACCCCTCCCACCGCCACCCTCGCTTTCCTTGGTTTTCCCTTCCTTGCCAGCGCCCTTCGGGCCCGTGCCATCTTTGGGGTTCTCGCCTCTGGAGTCCTTGCCTCCCCTCGGCACGGCTCAGGCAGCTGGGTCCAGGCGATCGATCTTCAACATATCCTCGCCCATCTATAGCCACGCGTCGAGTCCGGCGCTGTTCCGATCAGGAGCACCACGCCTATCTTCTCGTGGTCGTCGATCTTCTTGCTGGACCAGTTTTCGTAGTCGCGCACGAGGCGCTCAAAGGCTGCGAGAGCGTCGGGAATGCATTCAGCGGAATTGTACGCCATCGCCTGCATGCGATGACCGACGAACAAGCTCTTGCAATGCCGAACCTGCGGTGGTCATTGCGACGATGTAGTTCAGCTGCGCGCTGAGCCCGGTGACTTTTGGCTCCGTCGTTGCGCTCCGCCTCGTGACCCGCGACTGCCCTGCCTCCGTTAACTTGCTCTGGTGCCTGTGGTCCACGGCACCGAAATAGGAGTCGATCCTGACGCTTCAATCGGCGAACTTCGCCACGTCGCCCACGAAATCGCGTTTGCAAACCACCCTGGCGTCAAACACCCTGGTGTTGCCCACCGCTGGCTCTACGCTGGCATGCTGGAGCTGCTGCCTCTCGCCCTGGAGCTGCTGCACGACGCTCTCCTGTGTGTTTGCAGTCGGGCGCTCCGCGCCTGCACGGAAGTGCGCAGCTCCTCCAATGGCTACAGGATGTGGGGTTACCCACCACCCGAAGCTCTGACCTAGGAAGGCACCAACTATACACCAACACCGATCCTGGCCAGGATCACCCTGGGCCCAGGATCGGTGTATACGCCCTCCTGCCTTGCGCAAGAAGGCATATACACCGATCCTGGGCCCAGGGTGATCCTGGGCCAGGATCGGTGTTGGTGTCTAGTTGGTGCCCTCCGATGACCCGCGTCTCGGCGCGGGGTTGACCGCAGTCCCATGCGCGGGCCTACGCGCCGAACCACAGCGCACGGGCCGCAACCCTGCTGCAGCAGCGTCGCCCACGCTTGGGGGAGGGCGTTGCGGCGGTCAGGATGGCCGGGCCGTGTATGACCATGGCGCCGCTCCTATGACGCCATGACAGATACCCTGTCCGCCCGAGAAAGGAGCATGAGCCAAACGTCACTGGCGACGCGGATGCACCCTAGCTGACGGCTGCTATTCATGTGGCCTTTTCTGTATCCCAGCTCCACAGAGTTACCGGTGACAGGAAGAAAATTCTCATCATGAGTGCCTCATCCTACCGCGCGAGATAACTCATGTCGCAGGCCCGTTGCTAGAGTCTCCCTGGAGAGACACGTTAACTTGGACCCATTCAGTATTTGTATACTGAAAGTGTTCAGAATGTGGGCCAAGCATTCGTCTTATAATTTTGCGAAATGTTCAAGGATTAAGCGCTGATCGTGTCCAAAATGATGCTCTCGTTTCAGCGCAGCGCGCACTCGCTTTCGAACACAATGTTTAGCAGGATGGAGGACTGCCCTTGTTCATCATGGGCGTATCGCGTGACACTTCGTTGAGTTCAAAAGACCAGAACTTCAAAGCATGCAAAGCTGCGCGGATCCATGGCGGCACTTTCGATAATGAAGCTGCTGCTCGAGATTTACTCTAAGTTCATGACCACAAAATGTGAGCTTGTGCAACTGTTGCACGGATGGGGTTGGCGGTTTTTGTTCGAAAGAGGGCTATCGCTGGACACCTCGTTGAACTGTTTGATCATCGTTTTTCCGCGCTCCTGCGCCAAGAAGATGCAGGGTAATTCCTTTTAAGAGCGAGGCCCTCGCCAAAATGATCGGCCCAACTGTGCTGGTCTTTCAAGTGGGCGCTTCTTCTAGTGAAACCACTTCCTACCCCTCTTCCTCCTCCTCCTCCTCACAATCATCTTCGTATTATTATGCGCTGCTCCTCCTCCTCCTCCTTCTCCTCCTCCTTCTCCTCTTCCTCCTCCTCCGTCTTTTTGTTTCTTCTTCTCTTCCTCCTCCTCCTCCTCCTCCTCCTTCTTCTGCTCCTCCTCCTCATCATCATCATCATCATCCTCATCCTCCTTGCCTCCCTGTCTCCGTTGCCCAAGGGTTCCCCCAAGAGCCCCAACCACCGCTCGAGGAAGACACGGTACAAAAATGCTTGGCCAGGCTTTGGCCCAACGTCGGCCACAGAGGCGCTCACCACAGACAGGGGGCGGCGACGGTTCGCAGTGGGAGCGCGTTCGATCCCCGACCCCCCCACTCGCCATCGCTCGGACGACCATTCCCCGCGCATTTGTCGGTTACGTGGGTGTATTTTTCGGTGGCAACTCATGAGAGCCTCCCATACCATCGGCTCTTGCGAATCGACGCCAATCGACGCTAAATCAACGCCAATCGACGCTGAATCAACCCTCATCGACGCGAACCGACGCTATATCGGCGCTATCTCATCGACTCCAAGACGCCAATCGACGCTGGTCGACGCTAAGGACGGAGTTAAGGGGGTAGACCAGGCTCCCATGACTTGCTGCCATACTGCTCCTCGATGGTCCCTGGCAAAAAGAAATCACACGTCCGAGCGATGCCAAACCTGCTGCTAACCACAGGGGTGCACCGCGTGCTGGACATCCGCTGACGGAACCTTCCGGAAGGGCTGGAGGCGGTGGGCTGGGGACCTTCCGAGACAGTTTCTGTGACGCTTCCGGCGGGCTGGGGACTCCCAGCCCACCAGAAGCGTCGTAGAAACTTTTCCCCCATCGCATTTCTGGTCCAAGATGGCTCCACGAGGGCCTTTGGGACGACGAAACAAATCAAAAAATGGCCTCCGAGACGGTCCGAGAACAGCTCCAAGACTGCCAAGACGGCCCCAAAATGGCACCAAGCCGGACCCATAGGAAGCCAAGATGGTCAAGGATGCCCTCCAGGCGGGTCAAGAAGCCCCCGAAACGCTCCCAGAGGGCTCGAAAAACCTCCAGGAGGTCACCAAGCAATCGATGCTCGTTCGAGTTCTCACAGGTTTTCGAATTCTCGCCCGTTCGGGCTTCCTACGGCCCAAGGCGGCTCTAGAGGCCTCCAAGATAGCCCCACGACGACGCCAGAAGCCCCCAAGAGGGCCACAGGACGGACCGAGAGGACTGCCCAAGAGGCCCCCAAGACTGCCCCAAGAGGGCCCCAGGACGGCTTCGCAGACCTCCAAGAAGGCTCCACAGCGTCCCAGGAGCTCAAGGCTGCCCAGCAAGGCCTCAAAGACGGCCTCAGAAGACCAAGCACCCCCTTGCAGGGCGGTCCCAAAACGCAAGACGACGGTGGTCGCCGTAGACGTCTTCGATCATATATATATATATATATATATATATATATATATACAAGACTGCATTGGCGCTTCGCGCCATGCACCTTGGTTCTTAAAGCTCGGCATGCAGGATAACCAAATATAGCGATGATTCATTGTTGCCGTTTGCGCCATCGTCGTTATTCTAATGTTATGTATTATCCTTATACTTCCTCTCCTCTTACTCGTAATCTTCCTTGTCTGCGAGCCACTCCTTGTCCTCATCCCCAGTTTTTATTGCAGGGGCTCCTCTTTGGAGGTGTTCTTGGGCCCCTTTCAAAAGCTTTTGGGGGACCTCTGGGGGCCTCCTGGGCGCCTTTGGGGGCCTCTGGGGGCTTCTTGCGGCCACCTTGCTACCTGAACGACCGGGTCACGATTTGGAGTGCTTCGGGAGGCGTCTTGGGGCCATCTGGGGCTGTCAGCGGGGCTCTCTTGGGGCCATCTTGCGGCTCTGTTGGACCATATTGGAGCTCTTTTGGACTGTCTGGAAGCCCTTTGACACCGTTGTGGGAGGATTTTTGGGGCCTCTTCGGCGGACTCGGACGCACGGAATACCGAAGAACCGAATGTCCAAAAATTCAATAAAAAAACTAAAGGAAAGTGTTGTTTTTTGCACTTGGAGGACCTCTTGGGGGTCTTTTTTGGGTCGTCTTCGGGCGTCTTGGGGCTGTCTGGGGCCGCGTGGGGCTCTTGCGGGGCCGTTTGGCCGCCCTCCTGACCGCTTTGGGCCCGCTGGCAAGGCCCGGCAGGGGCGTCCAGGAAGCCCGGAAGGCCCGGGGGACCCATTGCAAGGCGTCCAGGGGGCCCCAAAAGCGCCAGATCCCGGGGGTCCGATTTTCCGGGGGGGGGGGGGTCCCACCCCCCCGGATTGTAAAAATATAGAAAAGGGAAAATATATATGTATGTATGTATTATATAATATATATATATATACATACATATGTACAGATATACAAATATACATGTATATACATATATACATATATATATGTATATATATATATATATATATATATACATGTATACACACATATACACATGTATATGTGTATACATAGATCTAAATACATTGATACATAGATACATGTCACACAGTCATACACATAGCACAAGCAGTACTTCAGAATGTACCAAGGCTTAGGCTCATGCCCAGCACATGCAGGCGGGGGGGCAGCTGGAGAACTCCATCACGAGGTGAATGACACCACCGTCGGCAAAAACATCGAGGCCTCGGCTCAGCTTCCCTCACAGGTCACCCCACGGAGGCCATGTTGGACAGTCGTCCTGCTGCTTGGCACGCGTCGACGCTCTGGAAGGCTGTCATCTGTGGAGAGGCGCACCCCCATCGAACGCGGGAGCTGGTGCGCGCGAGTGCCACCTAGGTGTGCCATGCAAAGAGGTTGCTAAGGCAGCCCAAGGAATACCGTCCTAGAAAAGCGTCGAAGCACAGGAGAAAGCATTCACACTTCACAGAAAGCATCCGCGTTCGGACCGAATCCAGCGCATGGACACCAAACCGTGTATCCGTTCATCTCCGATTTGACAGCTACGCGGTGTAAATTATAGGTTCGTACAACTGGTTCGATGGCGATGTGCTGCATGCTTTCTAAATCCCCAAGTAAGGTATGCACACGGTGGAGTTAAACTGTTGACGCGTGTACATCGTGGAGGTCAACTGCATGATTTCGTGCATGTAGCATGTCGCATACACAGACAACACACATGCCAATGCGAGTTGCCATATGTCGAAGTAGATGGGAAGGTAAACCAGGGAACGATACTTACGACTGGGAGGATGACTGAAGAGATCAGGAAGTGCAGATAAACTGGGTAGGGAGGGCGGAACGGATCAGTGGAGGCATACAGAAGGGAAAGGGAAAGGGAGTGACAGAGAGAGCAAGTCATATATATATATATATATATATATATATATATATATATATATATATAAGTTGAAAAACAAAAAAAAATGCATACGCAAGCATACAGCACATCAGTAGAAGTGAAGGAAGCCGTGAGCGAGACATGAACACGCGTTAGCGGAACTGTGCGGGATCCTCGCGCGGAAATATTTGGTGCCATCACGCGCGACACGACCGACAAGGCTTACAGGGAAGGGGACGAGACGTGTAAAGAGATAGAGATAGATATGTGTAGATACTTGTAAAGAGGGGACGGGAAGAGACGTGTTTAGATATATGTATGTAGTTGTACGTTTTTTTTATATATATATATATATATATATATATATAAATATAAATATAAATAATATATATAATGTACGGAACAAGGAGTGGAAAGACAGAGATGGAGAGAGAGGAAAGAAGCACACACAAAAAACCTGAGAGCCAGGCAAGCAACAGCCAGCGACGAATGCGACAAGGCAACGGCGAAGAGATTCAGAAAGAGAAGGATACACAAATGGAAAACTATAACAAAACAACAACAACAACAACAACAACAACAACAACAACAACAACAACAACAACAACAACAACAACAACAACAACAACAACAATTACTAGCACGTGGGGACACACCGTTCTCACCAGTGCCAGGGTTTTCATAGGAGGCGGGCAATACCCCCACTTTGTGGGGGGGCCGGTTCAAGCTCTACCAAATTTCCAAACGACTCTTCGCCACCACCCACACCCAGCTTCCCGCCCTATGACGTTCGGACACTTCACTTCGTGGCATGCGGACGACCGTGGCTACTATTCAGGGCCCCGCGGCCGACGACGACGGCGTGCGCGCGCGAAGAAAAAACGAATGTGTCCCGCATGGTATTATTTGACAGGGATGATGGCCCTGGCAGGTGCGCAACCGTTGTTGCAGAAGTTCGAAAAAGCTGCTCGCAAAAGCCCGTTTGACAGAAATGTTTAAAAAGTGTTGGGTTTCCTACGAATCCGCAAGAGCGCGCGGGATGAAATTTTGACAATTTTTTTTGAAAAACCATTGGTTTTTTGATGTTTTTATGTTAAAATCGCTACGAAAACTAAGGTTTTGGAAGGATTTCGTCTTGCGCGCGCGAATGTCCACTTTACCTTATTTTTTTGCAAGGGATTCTTGAAGTTTGGTTATGTTAGAACAAGAAATGTCCACTTTAGCTTATTTTTTGCAAGGGAAAACCGATCGTAACAACACAACCGGATCCGGACCAACCCGTTTTGCCTGAGACTTCCTCACGAAAATGATGAAAATGAGGCTGCGGCCTAGGCGCGGCGGGGGGGTCGTGCACCAGGGGTCCCAACAATAATTATTCTTTAGAAATAATAATGTTCAACAACAACAACAACAACAACAACAACAACAACAACAACAACAACGACGACGACGACAACGACAACGACAACGACAACGACAACGACAACGACAGCGACAGCGCTAACGACAACAACAACAACTACAATAACAACAATCATGTTAAGACTGTTCGCCCTTATATGCTCGAGTGTCCAATAACGCGTATTTCCCAAACCCTCGATACCCGCCCTCTTCGTCTTCGATCGAACCCCTTTTGGGGGGTATACCTTTCTTCCCTGCAGGCCGGGCCCCGGCAAGCGGCGGGGCGGCCGCGGACCGTCGGCCTGGCCAGCGGCAGCGCTGATCGGCGGGGCGGCCGCGGACCGTCGACCCGACCCCAAGAGGGACGGACAGGGGACCGACCACGACGACGACGACGACGACGACGACGACGACGACGACGACGACGACGACGACGACGACGACGACGACGACGACGACGACTATGTCGAAGAAGACGGCGACGACGACGACGGCGACGACGAGCGAAAGCGAGAGCGAAAGCGAGAGCGAGAGAAAACGACAGCAGGGCCACGAAGGGCACGAAGTAGGCCACGAAGGGCGACAGCGGGGACACGAAGGGAATGCGTATGGGGCCACGAAGAGCGCGAACGAGCGGGGGCCTCGAAATGCAGATAATGCGGGGCCACAGAAGGCAACTATGGGGCCACTGAGGGTAGCAACTGGGCCAAGTAGGACAGTGAGGGGGACAGAAATGGCGACAGCGGGTCCACGAAGGGCATGCACATGAGGCCACAACGGGCGCGACTCCTGGGCGCCTGGGTGTCGGGAGCGCGGCGCTTGGGCACATTGCAAGAAATTCCCACGCAAGGCCATCCTTCAGTAAGTTGCAAGCAAGTCTCCAGCGAGAGCGCGATTCCAGAGCGCCGGGAGAGCGATTCCTGCATAAATTGTAAGGAAGTCCCAAGCGAGAGCGCGATTCCCGAATAAGATGCGAGGAAGTCTCGGGCGGGAGAGGGGGTCCTGGTCTCAAGCGGGAGCCGTTGTTGTTGTAACCTGGGGGCAAAAGGCCCAGTTTGAGCAGGAAGACCTTCCCTGTCAAAAAACTGGGTGCGAGCGTCGAGGGGCACACTTTGATTGAGAAAAAACAGTATGCACCGGTGAGGGGGATCAACAATAATATTCTTCAGAAGTGAGAATTCAACAACAGCAACAACAACAACAACAACAACAACAATCATTTTACCCTCATGCGCCATGCTTCCACATGACACATTCATCCATCTGGATAACACACCCCATCATGGGGGATTTTTCTGGCATGCGGGATCCGATATTCCCTCACCCAGATATCCCGCCCAATAGGTTTGGCCACCACCTCTTCCGAGGAACTTCAACATCCATAGCTCGGACGGCACATCGCCTTCGCAATCGCCTTGCGCATGCCCCGCATCTCAGAGGGAGAGGAAGAGGAAGAGGAGGGGGAGATGAGAGAGATAGGGAGGGGGAGGAGGAGAAGGGAGGGGGAGGAGGGGGAGGAAGGATGAGTAGTTGTAGTAGCAGCAGTTGATGATATTGTTGTTGCGGCTGTAGCACTAGTAGTAGTGGTAACGGTAATAGTAGTCCAAGTAAGTAGAACTGGCTTGTGGCAGCCAAGCGTTCATAGCGACGTTGTTTTTTTATCCTCCTTTTAATGTCTTCTCTCCCTATCCTTGAGACGTAGAAGTCTCAAAAAGTTGGATGGCTCAGCGCATCCAGGAAACCTATCGCTGGACCGGCCCAGATATGGTTCCAGAAGCGGCTCGGGAAGCTGCGCAGGCGCCAGAAGCAGAGAAGCACCACGTACGGGCGCCGGCTCGGGCGTCCGGCCCAAAGCCGCTCCAGAATCGGCCCAGGACGGCTTCCCTCCCGGGCGCCGCAAGCAGAAATTCAGCATTTTCGAAAGAAAAATGTGTATTGGAATGGCCTCTTTTCGGCGCGATCGGAACTGCCCGGGCGTCCGGCCTGGGAGCCGGGCCGGGTGCCGGCCGGGCCGAGTGCCGGCCCGAGCTCCGGAATCGGCCCGGACGGCCTCCCGGGCGCCGGAAGCAGAAATTCAGCATTTTCAAAAAAAAAATGTGTATTGGAATGGCCTTTTTTCGGCGCCGCCTCGGAACTCGATTTTCCGGCGCCCGGGCGCCAGCTCGGGCGCCGACCCGGGCGTCCGGCCCGGGAGCCGGGCCGGGTGCCGGCCCGAGCTCCGGAATCGGCCCGGACGGCCTCCCTCCCGGGCGCCGGAAGCAGAAATTCAGCATTTTCGAAAGAAAAATGTGTATTGGAATGGCCTTTTTTCGGCGCCGCCTCGGAACTCGATTTTCCGGCGCCCGGGCGCCGGCTCGGGCGCCGACCCGGGCGTCCGGCCCGGGAGCCGCTCTCGGCGGCGAGCAAGAGCACCGAGCCCGAGTAAAAAAGGAGGAAGTCTCGAGCCGGAGCGTTGTTGTTGTTGGGGGGCCGGTTTTGGCGGAACCCCAAAACGCCTGAGCGTGAGCCTCAATTTCAGAGGAAATGCGGCCGGCGCCTCGGCGAGAGCGCCAGGGCGAATATAGGGGGTCCAACAATAATAATTGTTTAGTAATTAAGGTTCAACAACAACAACAACAACAACAACAACAACAACAACAACAACAATCATTTTACCCGAACGCGTGGTGTTCTCCCCAGTGCCAGGGTTTTCATACGACACCAGGCAATACCCCCACTTCGTGGGGGGGCATTACAAGCTCTACCAAATATCCAAACGACTCTTCGCGACCACCCAAACCCAGCTTCCCGCCCTATGACGTTGGGACACTTCACTTCGTGGCGTGCGGACGACCGTGGCTACTACACTGGCGTGGGGTACACACCCACAGAACTTGGTCACTTATTCGGGGCGCGCGTGTGCCCAGCATCCTGCAATTGTGACATACAATACATGACACAGACAGACAGAGAGAGAGACAGAGAGCAGACAGAGAGAGAGACAGAGAGAGCGGAGTTGGTCACATTTTTGGGGCAAGTTCCTGAGATCGTCGTGTTTTTTGTTGGTCTTGCGCGCGCGAATGTCCACTTTACATTTTTTTTGCAAGGGATTATTGAAATTTGATTATGTCAGAACAAGAAAAAATAGCTCGCGCGAGCTCATGTAACACAAATGTTGAAAAACCATTGATTTTGTGGGAGTCGGACAGCGCGCGCGGGATGAAATTTGAACATTTTTTTTTGAAAAACCATTGGGTTTTTGATGTTTTTATGTTGAAATCGCTACGAAACCTAAGGTTCTGGAAGGATTTCGTCTTGCGCGCGCGAATGTCCACTTTACCTTATTTTTTTTGCAAGGGATTATTGAAATTTGATTATGTTAGAACAAGAAAAAGTAGCTCGCGCGAGCTCATGTAACGTAAATGTTGAAAAACCATTGGTTTTGTGGGATTCGGACAGCGCGCGCGGAAGGACATTTTGACCATTTTTTCTTAAAAAACCATTGGGTTTTTGATGTTTTTATGTTAAAATCGTTGGGGAAACCTAAGGTTTTGGAAGGATTTCGTCTTGCGCGCGCGAATGTCCACTTTACCTATTTTTGGCAAGGGATTCTTGCAATTTGATCAAGTAGGAACAAGAATTTTATTTTCTAGTGTTTTTGCAAGGGAAAACGAGCGTCAACAAAAAACCGGATCCGGAGCTCATCCACTTTTCTGAAGCTTTCGCGAAAAAATGATGAAAATGTAGCTGCGGCCTAGGCGCGGCGCAGAGGTCGCGCACCAGGGGTCCCAACAATAATAATTCTTTAGAAGGAATAATGTTCAACAATCATTTTACCCGAACGCGTGGTGTTCTCCCCAGTGCCAGGGTTTTCATACGACACCAGGCAATACCCCCACTTCGTGGGGGGGCATTACAAGCTCTACCAAATATCCAAACGACTCTTCGCGACCACCCAAACCCAGCTTCCCGCCCTATGACGTTGGGACACTTCACTTCGTGGCGTGCGGACGACCGTGGCTACTACACTGGCGTGGGGTACACACCCACAGAACTTGGTCACTTATTCGGGGCGCGCGTGTGCCCAGCATCATGCAATTGCGACATACAATACATGACACAGACAGACAGACAGAGAGACAGAGAGCAGACAGAGAGAGAGACAGAGAGAGCGGAGTTGGTCACATTTTTGGGGCAAGTTCCTGAGATCGTCGTGTTTTTTGTTGGTCTTGCGCGCGCGAATGTCCACTTTACTTTTTTTTGCAAGGGAGTATTGAAATTTGATTATGTTAGAACAAGAAAAAGTAGCTCGCGCGAGCTCATGTAACATAAATGTTGAAAAACCATTGGTTTTGTGGGAGTCGGACAGCGCGCGCGGGATGAAATTTTGACATTTTTTTTTGAAAAACCATTGGGTTTTTGATGTTTTTATGTTGAAATCGTTACGAAACCTAAGGTTCTGGAAGGATTTCGTCTTGCGCGCGCGAATGTCCACTTTACCTTATTTTTTGCAAGGGATTATTGAAATTTGATTATGTTAGAACAAGAAAAAGTAGCTCGCGCGAGCTCATGTAACATAAATGTTGAAAAACCATTGGTTTTGTGGGATTCGGACAGCGCGCGCGGAAGGACATTTTGACAATTTTTTCTTAAAAAACCATTGGGTTTTTGATGTTTTTATGTTAAAATCGTTACGAAACCTAAGGTTTTGGAAGGATTTCGTCTTGCGCGCACGAATGTCCACTTTACCTTATTTTTTGCAAGGGATTCTTGCAATTTGATCAAGTAAGAACAAGAATTTTCATTTTCTATTGTTTTTTGCAAGGGAAAACGAGCGTCAACAAAAAACCGGATCCGGAGCTCATCCACTTTTCTGAAGCTTTCGCGAAAAAATGATGAAAATGTAGCTGCGGCCTAGGCGCGGCGCAGAGGTCGCGCACCAGGGGTCCCAACAATAATAATTCTTTAGAAGGAATAATGTTCAACAACAACAACAACAACAACAACAACAACAACAACAACAACAACAACAACAACAACAACAACAACAAAAATGGCACTGATGCGGGCCGCGTGTCAGCCCGGGCACCCGGTGGCGAACCGCCGGCGCGCACCCACGCGGAGCGCCGGCGCACGTGGCACCCGGGACGGGGGGACGAGAAGGAGAAGGAGGAGGAGGAGGAGGAGGACGGACACGAAGACGATTACTACCATCAGGAGCATGATGCGGATTCCGTATGAGGAGGGTGAGGAGGAGGAGGAGGAGAAGGAGGAGTGAGATGAGCAGATATGGGAGGAGGAGGAGGAGGAGGAGGAAGACGAGGAGGACGAACACGAAGACGATCACTGCCATCAGGAACATGAGGAGGATTCCGTATGAGGAGGGTGAGGAGGAGGAAAAGGTTGAGGAGGAGGAGTGAGATGAGCAGATCTAGGAGGAGGAGGCGGAGGAGGAAGAGGAGGACAAACACGAAGACGATCACTGCCATCAGGAGCATGAGGACTCCGTATGAGGAGGGTGAAGAGGAGGAAGAGGACAAGGAGGAGGAGGAGGAGGAGGAGGAGGGGGGAGGAAAGGAGGAGGAGGAGGAGGAGGGAGAGGAGGAGGAGGAGGAGGAGGAGGAGGAGGAGGAGGAGGAGGAGGAGGAGGAGGAGGAGGAGCTGCCGCCGGACACGGGGCGCAGGGGACGCGGGGTCGGAGCGCGGCGCGCGTCGGAGGGCAGGGAACAAAAACAAGGCGGACAGGCGTTGCACGCGAGGCGGTCCAGCCCGCGTCGCCCGAGACATCCTCGCAGCTTAGGGTTCCGAGACGCCGCGCGCGGGGTGGTCCAGCTCGTCTCGCCCAGGGCATCCTCGCAGCTGCGGGCTCCTTCAAGAGGCGCGCGGGGTGGTCCAGCTCGTGTCGCCCGAGGCATCCTCGCAGCTATGGGCTCGCGGAAGAATGTGCGCGAAGCGGAGCGGCGCGTCTCGCGTGAGAAGCATCCTCGCAGCTCTGGGTTCCGAGATGCCGCCGCGCCAAAGGTGGCCTGACCCGTTGCGACTGCGACATCCTCGCAACTCGCAGATCCGACATGCTGCGCGCGAGATCGTCCAACCCTTTCGCCTGAGACATCCTCAAAACTCGGGGTTCCAGATGCTGCGCGCGGGGTGGTCAAGCTCGTTTCGCCCGGGACACCCTCGCAACACTGGGCTCTCAGAAGATGTGCGCGCGCGGGGTGGCCTGGCGCGTCCCGCTGGAGACAGCGAAGCATCCAGGCTCCGAGATGCCGCCGGCGAGAGGTGGTCTGGCCCGCTTCGCCTGAAACACCCTCGAAAATTTGGGCTGCGGGAGGGAGATGGGAGAAGCGAGGAGGCGTCAGATCCAAACGAACCACTTAATTTCACTTCTATTGCCGAGTTGTGCTATGGGAAAGGCCTGGGAACCCCCTGCCCGACAGAGGAGGTAGCCAGCGCGGAGGCGCGAGCACGATTCCTTGTAAAGCAAGTCGGGGGGGGCTTTGCTGGAGCAAATCGTTGGCATGCCTTTTACTAGAGCGCGGCGAACAGGGACGGGGCAGGATGGATGACGAGAAAGAGAGGAGGAAAGAACTCCGAGATGCTGCGCGAGAGAAATGATGGAAGAGAAAACGGGACGAGGCTCAAACGCTACCTGTTTGAGGGCATACCTGACGAGGGTGCCCCCTGGAAGCGGCATCGGGAGTGAGAAAGCACCCAGGAATGGCGGAACATGCGGAGAAGAGAGGCAGGAGAAGGAGAGGAGGAGGAGGAGGAGGAGGAGGAGAAGGAAGGAAGGAAGAGAAGGACGAGGAGGATGGAGCATAGCGAGGAGGATGAGCATTGCGAGGGGGCGGAGGAGGAGGAAGAGGAGGAGGAGGAGGGAGAGGAGGAGGACGAGAAGGAGGAGGAGGAGGAGGAAGAGGAGGAAGAGCAGGAGAAGAGGGGGTGGAGGAGGAGGACGAGCATTGCGAAGCGGAGAACGAGGAGCACGAAGAGGAATTCGAGAAATACAAGGAGGAGCACGGCGAGCAGGAGGAGCAGGAGCAGGAGGAGCAGGAGGATGAAGAGGAGGAGGAGGATTTGTTGTTTGGCATCAACGCCAACGCCTCCAAATTCTTGGACTGACCAAGGTCGCAAGCCAGCAGCGGAGGGGGATGATGGCTCCCCGGATTGCGACCCATTCAATCAGAGTCGCCTGAATCAAAATCGCGGGCTCGTGGGGCCAAGGGAAGAGCAACGCCCTCCTGCCGCTCGAGCTCGAAACTCTCTTAGAGAATGGGCGGGCGCAGAAAACCGACGAGCAGGAGCATCCGAGCTGCTAGAGCCAAGATCGAAAACATCACTGGCGAGCGAAACACCCACCTCGCCCATCCCTGGCGGGGGCGCAGGAAGGGTGACCATCGCGCTCCGCTGCACCAAAGAAGGCACTCCACCAAGTGCCACTTCCGCCCCCGAAACAGGAATGGGAGGGGAAGGCTCCACGCTCGGCTGCGGGGGGGGCCTGAGCAACGCGCCAGGCGCGAGGGCAGCGGCAGCGCCAGAGCAGGCCGCCTGTCCACGCTCAACCTGCGCGGCTGAGGCAGTGCCTAGGACCGCGCCAAAGAAGAAGTGAGAAGCTTCTTCCCTAACTTCGGAGTCTGGATCCCTGGGCCAAGCCTGATCAGGCTGAGGCTCGAAGGACTTCAGTTCAGAAGATCCCCCCCCCCGTCCCGCCCCAGCTCCACCTCCCGCTCCACCCCAGGGGAGGAAGGAGGTTGAGGGGAAACCGTAAGACCATGGAAATCCTGAGCGGCCTGAAATCCAAGCTCGTTAGCACTGAAATCAGGCCTGTTGAAACACTCGACAAAAAATCCAGATCAACCGAGACGCCGTGCTTGCGCCGAGAGTAGTGGGGGTGCCAGCCACGGCAGAGCTGCGCCCACCCAAGCCTGCCAGCACGAGCCGGAGGAGCACATTTACTAGCCAGGCCTCTGACTTGGCCTCCAGACGAATGGCACTTGCACCTCCTGCAAATAAAAAAGCACGGAGTGGCCAGAACATCCAAAAGCCAACGTATTATGGCCCAAACGGTCTTGATGAGACGCGTGCAACTTACTATCGCGATTGTGTCTACGACTGGTAGGGTGAAGCAGAGACCCACTGCCTTTGAGACAAAACCCGCACCTCCAAATCCCCGCCCGGCGCCCCCAGCGATGACCCGCAGAGGCACTGGCAGGAGAGGGGGGAGGATTCGCACGCTCAACGCAGGAAAGATCGACCGAGGGCCAAAGATGGAGGACAGCACTGGCGACTTTCAAGGTGGCCTTCGCAAAACGAACCAGATCGTCGGCATCCATGAGCAGACCAGCATTCGAGGGAGGATGTGCAGAGCCGCCTTGGCTCCAACATCAGCGAAATTGTCACCTGCACGGCGCCACCGCTCGTCGGCATCGATCGTAGGATCATCGATGCACTGGTGAGCATCAACCTCAGTGCAGCCCGAATCCGACAAAAACTGGCCATGGAACTGAAGGAACGCCTCAGAGTACATCTGTTTGCCAGATAATTGCCCAGGTTTAGAACGAGCCGCGAGCCAAACAACATTCAAGCAATCAGAGTACGCTTGGCATTCATCAGGAGGACTGGCTAAAACGTTGGCCAAAGTGAAGGCACTGAACACCGAACTCTGGGGGGGTCTGGGGGCAGGGGCCCCAGGCGGGAGCTCTGAATTCAGCCACGAGGGCCCCATAAGCATCGACCATGCAGACAGAGCTCGCGGCGCGGGAAGGCTCCCGAGCGGGGCGCCGAGCACAAGAACCATCAACAAAAAGCGGGCCCCAAACGCGATTGGCGATGGGCCCCCCATGAGGGGCCGAGTCAGGAGGAGCGCGCCAAGTAAGGAACGGACCATCATCAGCCTCCACAGCCGAAAGGCTGTGGTGGGGTGCCGAAAGGCTCTTGATATAAAGACAAAGTAGTCTTCGAGCTCCCCGGAAGCCTTAGGAGACGGTGGAAGACGGTGTCTCGGGCACCGAAGAACACTCAGTCAGGAGAGACGCAATAGCCGAGGGCCTCCGCCCTAGCAGCCATGAGAAAGACCTCGGTGGCGAAAACTCTGATCCTGGCATTCTGCAAGGCCGTGAACTTCTTGGTCCTGGGGGAAACCGCTCGCCGGACCATGTCGCAGCAGATCATGGAAGATATCCCCCCTGTTCGCAGCCGAACCGCGCTCAAGCACGCGAAGGAACCCCTCGCGGGCCAGGGGCCTCACCAGGGCAGGGGAATACAAACCCAGGGGGGTAACTTGCCCGGAACCGCCGACTGAACTCATGAAATCTCCCATGTGCCACCCGAGGCGGACCGGCAACATGCGACGGGCCGCGACAGGCCCAGAGCCTTGGCACCGCGAGCAGTTTTCACGGGACAACACAGATCTCCAGGCTGCATTGAGGGACTTGAGGCTGAGAGCCCCGGGATAAGCAGACGTTTGACTAATCCATATCTCTTTGCTCCACGTGGTGATCGGTGCCGTCGCCGTGCGCCGCGTCGGATCTGCATCCAACAGGGCACTCGTCGTGGGGGACCTCAGTTGACTGCAAGGTCGAACGACCGAAAAAACTCGACGGCGCAGCAAGCTAAGGTCGTGATCGCTGATGCCCGTGACCTCAGTTCCATAAGCGGCCCCAGCCAAGGGGCCAGCCGAATAGACCCTAAGTGTGGCCGCCCTGGAAACAACCTTAGTTTGCTCGCCGAGGCGCCGAGCAGCGCGCGAAGACTTGGCCGAGCGAACCTTCATAGTGGCCGACTTGCCTGCAACACGACGCGCACTGCCCGCCGCGTAGTCAACTCCGAGGTTGACCGTGGAAGGCGAGCAATGCTGACAGAGGTTTCTGAATTGATCCAACACCTGCGAACCCAACGACTTCGAGCTAGCAACGGTAGCCGTCTCATCGAAGGCGAACGAGCACCCGAACTCTCGTTGGACCACCCGATCAGGAGCCTTAGCGCCAGCCACGATGGAGGACACCACAAATTTCGAATTGCCCGCAACCGAGAAACCTTAACCATCGATATAAACGCCCATGTCAAGACCAGGGGGCAACGGAATGGAGTCATAGTCTTCGGCGCAATAAACACGAATGAGAGCGGTGGCCATCGAACAACCTGCGATGACTCCGTTGACACAGAAGCACGGCCCCTCAAGCCACCCTCCTAAACTCAAAAATCTGCCACAAAGGTACGCATAGATGCAAAGCCTCAGGATGACCAAGCGGAAAGCGAGCCTCTTACACCTGTCTTCAAGTTTAGCCAAACATATGTTCTCGTCGAACTTGGATACATCGTAGAATATGCTACAGCTCGCTTCCCCCCCGGTAAATCCACTCTCAGCAACGACAGCTTGCCTCCCAACAACACCCGCCGCTCCCCGAAACTGGCCCACAGCCCTGAACCATGAGCAAATAACCCCAATCGGCCTGTAGCCACCGGCACGCTGCGGGAGCAGCGCACGCAAGACAGCCGAAATCTGCGGAGGAAGGCAGCCAAGAGCCTCAATCGCACTGAGGATGCTGCTGAAACAATCGAGAGCCTCGTCACATAACAAAGAGAAGTGTCGGCAATGAAATCCGCCAACCGAGACGGCCGATAAAGTCTTGTACGATTCCGACATTTCACGGATCACCTGGGCCGAAAGCTTGGGAAGCGGAACCATGATTTCGCCCGAAAAACTGGCACCAGCGACCTGGCCCCATAAAACCGCGAAACGAGACCCCTCCGCTTTGAGGAGCGACATTAGGTCCGTGACAATACACCCATCAGCAGACAGAGCACTGCTAGCCGCCCATGGCGCGGAATCGCGCAGAAGCATGCGCACTCGTTTGGTGCCCGACGAAATGCCGCTGGCAAGCCAGGCCTTCCAGTCAGCCCGTCCTCGCGCAGCATACTTGCCGCCAGCGACCTGGACGGCCTCGCGCACCTGAGTGCACGGGGCCGAGTAGGACTCAGGGCCAGCTGAGGCCCCCACCACCGCTGCCACCTGCTCGAAGAGGGGGGGCGTAATCATCGCGAGTTCCAAGAGTACCTGCAGGCGGCTGCAGCAATAGAGACCTCAGCCGTCTCGAAGTCCTCGACTCAGCATCAGCTCGCGACGCGTCAATTAAGCCTCTACACTGCTGACCGAGCCAGCGATTGGCACGGTGACCTGGATGGCGGACCTGAGTATCCTTGGCCAGAACAGACGCCCAGGCGAGCTGAGGACCCAGTCCGCGAGACCCGAACGCGACCGGCGAAGAGCCCACCTAGGGCACCAACTCACGTTCAGCAGCGCCCGCCCAAGAGTGGTAAAGCTGCCCCAGGATGCGACGGGCCCCTTCAGCATTGCCCTCACCAACGAAGGCCTGAGCACAATCGGCCGAAGTCTGCACGCCAGTCCAAACCTGGAGGAGGCGGCGGGGCGAGAGCTCTGTGTCCAACATCGCCTCGACCCTCTCGATGCCTTGGCCAAGCCACTGGAAACCACAAACAATGGTGGGGGGGCCAGCGGGATGGCGCGCGCAGACGGCAGGGGCGACCAACGCGCCACGAAACTCGCGCGCAAACTAAGAGCCCTGCACCTCACCAGGCTCCACGTTGGAATCAGCTCCTAATATCCACGGGCTGGCAGAAGAGGAGATGAAGGACCCTGCGCTGGCCAATAAGTCCATGTTGCGATCTGACACCCCTTCCGAATGTAGGCAGAGGCAACCAGGAAAGGAGGGGTGCCAGGGAGCTCCACCGAGCAAACAAGACCCCTGCCCTGGGAACCGTGGCCTCCTGGAAAGTCCTGGCACCCGAGACAGCTGCGCACGAAAATGGCAACACCCCCACTGGTATCCCCCACATCTTGGAGGGCGAAAGTGGGGGCCGGGCGCAGGGTCCCGGCAATGATGTTTTTAAAAGCCATGAATGGGCGATGCATCCTCGATTGCTGTGTTCGGCGGGGGAACTAATTGTAGCCCCCCGCCTGCACCCGCGCGAGAGACTCGAGGGGAAAGGAAGCAAGGGGGCGGGGGGCGCGGGAAAGGCGACGAAGGCAACGTGCGCTAAGGGCGCAACAAGAACAGGCTGGAACACACGAAAGCGGTCGGGCGAGTGTCGAAATCTGCCCAGCAAATCTGGCATGCGGAACACTGCGCCTCAGTTTTGGGGATCTTGAAGGCCAGGGCAAAATGTGAATTCACATTGTGGGGAAAAGCAAAATGTGAATTCACAAATTGGGAAAAAGGAAAATGCGAATTCACATTTTGGGAAAAAAGGAAAATGTGAGTTCACATTTTGGAATTGCGTGTAGGATTCTTTATGAAAGGGCCAGAATGTGAATTCACATTTTGGGAAAAAGGAAAATGTGATTTCACAGTTTGGGAAAAAGGAAAATGCGAATTCACATTTTTGGAGAATCGCGGGGCCCATTCCAAATCTGTCTTGGGGGTCGACAAGTCATCGTTTGGGAACATACGCGATCATCAACCGCACAATCAAGACGCACTTGCACTCCACTTCGCCGACCCACGCGCAATATGCAAGAACGCCCGCACGCACGAACGATAATGGATGGACGGCGCGTGCGCCCGCGCGGGCAACGCGCGGGCACGAATGACTGGCCACCAATGACCGCCAGCATTGGATGCCAATCGTACCCGGTCACATACATGAGCGATACATTGAGCATACATGGGCCATTCAGCCCCCATTGAAGACCCCCTGTTGCAGACCCCTTTCACCCTCCAAACATCGGTGGCCGAGGCGGGCGCGCACACCGACCTCCATCCCCGGCGGAGACACCAGGCGCTAGCCTGTCTACAATCAATGAGGAGCATACGCATAATACCCAGGAATTGGCATCGATGGTGTAAATATGCAGGGCAATCGAGCCCGACTGATTAGAGCTGCCGCGCTGCTGGACAGCACAGGCTTCGCGCAGAGAGCCATGAGCCGAACCAGCTCTAGCACTGCGCCCTGAGACCAAAGATCGAGCGCTTCGAACAAAAGGTGGGGACGGGAAGCGGCGCCGAGGACTCTGACCCAACGACGGTTCAGAATTCCTAAGGCACTCGCTCCCAGACAGACAAGCATCCTTGCAAAGAGAGGCCCTGGGGCCAGGCAACAGGAGCCTGACCAAGGCGGTGCGACCAGGAGCCTCTTTCACCAAAGAGCTCACAGGATACGCAGTCGAAGGCCGAGAAATCGAAAGGCGCATGTCGTCTGAGAACAAAATCGCACGGGCCGGCAGCATCTGGCGCCCCAGAAGCCGCATCAGCACGAGCCGGCAGGGAGGGCCATCTACGAGACAGAACGCGCTGCTGCAACACATAGGAGAGGGATGCCTCTATCGTACCAAAGGGCCTGCCTAGCCGCAGCAGCTGAGTAGGCCCCCATTGCAATCTAAACTAGAAAAACCCTCGCATCCCCCCTGCATGATATACGCCGAAGGGCCAGAGCGGCCCCGAGCGGACACCCGAGGACCAGGGGGCCCGAGGAAGAACACCCACAGGCCACCGAAAGCAAGCCGACGCGGCCGATCATGCAGGAGGGCGGAGCTCGGAAGGCTTGCCACTCGCGATCCAGTCAGCACGTGCACGTGTGGAGGCAGAATCACTGGCTGTGCCAGCTGCTGCCGCGGCAGAGGCGGCGCCCGCACCAGGCGCAACTGCCTCTCCTGCGTCAGCTGCTTCTTGACCAGTATCACCTCCATCTGTTTCACCTGCTTCGACGAGACGACGTTTCTTCTGTAACCGATCTGCGTGGGCTGCACGCTCAGCTTTGATGGCATCCACATTAGCTTTGGCCAGCGAAAACAGATTCCTTCGCCAATGTACTGACACCGATCTTGAGCTGCTGCACCCGGAGATCAAATTCGCCATGGTCGTCTGCCGATAAATCGCACTTGAAGGTGTCGCCGAAATCGATGTCGAAGAAGGAAGAGAGCTTCGACTCGTCGAAAAGGACCTCAGCGGGCATTCGAGGAACAGACGACTCCTGAGGCAATGTGGAATGTAGCTTATGAACCAGCTGCTTGTGATGTTCCTCAGCCTCCGCGAGCTCAGCCCGAAGCTGCACAACATGATCTCGTTGAGCTGACAGCTGCTGCTCGAGAGAATTGAACTTGTCAACCGCCTGCTCTATTTTGCGCTCAATGATATTGGCACGCTGGTGGGCTTTACTGAGCTGGACCTGAGCAGACTCTGTCGGCGAGCGCCCTGGCAGCCACACGGTGGGCAGCTGCCCCGACCTTGTCACCAAGCTTCTCGCACAATGTCGCCAACTGCACTTACTCCTCAGCACACAAAGGCGGCTTGGCCGCTGATTATGATAAGCGCCCTTTGCCTCCCTTGCCTCCTCCTTTGCCCCCACCGAAGCCAGCAGATGTACCATGATCGCCTGTGTGGGCTCCACCTGATTGGGGTCCTGCTGACCAAGTTGAACTTGGATCGACCAGGGAGGCCGACTTGAGCGCACCGCAGTGGTTGCAGAAGTAGAACCTGGTTTCGTTCTCGCCGCACCCGCAGAAAAAAAAAGAAAAAAAAAAAAAAAAAAAAAAAAAAAAAAAAAAAAAAAAAAAAAAAAAAAAAAAAAAAAAAACTTCCAGCGCTGCCCCTTTGGCGCTGGACCGCGCCGAACGCCACCACCAGCAAGAGGGGCAGGAGGCACTTGAGGACCAGGAGTGGGAGGTGGCCACGAGAACTCATACTGCATCTGGGGCCGATGAGAGTACTGCCCGTGCTGCTGACCTCCAGGCGACGCCTGCGGGGCCGAGCTCCACGCACGGTGCCACTGGGCCCAAGAGACCCTGCCCTTGCCGCCGCCGCCTGAACCACCTGCCATTGCTGCCGAAAGGACGTGCTGGCTGCGAACCCTTCGAAACAATGAGGGTGCGCCCTCGACGAAAATACCGAGCCAGAGGCCCGCAACAGCACGATGCCGTTCTGAAGGTATGCTGCTGCATGCTGAGGCTAAAAAAAGCCTGAGCCAGAACGGCCAATAGCAAGGAGGAGGAGGAGGAGGAGCAATAGCAGAAGGAGGAGGAGGAGGACGACGAACACGACGAGAATTACTCCCATCAGGAGCATGAGGCGGGATCCGTATGAGGAGGGTGAGAAGGAGGAAAAGGCGGAGGAAGAGGAGTGCGATGAGCAGATCTAGGAGGAGGAGGGGGAGGAAGAGGAAGGGGAGGAGGAGGAGGAGGAGGAGGAGGAGGAGGAGGGGCAGGAGGGGAGGGGGGGGGGAGAAGGAGGAGGAGTAGGGAGGAGGGAGGGGGGGAGGAGGAGGGAGGAGGAGGAAGGAGGAGGAGGAGAGAGAGGGAGAGGAGGAGGAGGAGGAAGAGTAGGAGTAGGAGTAGGAGTAGGAGTAGGAATAGGAGTAGGAGTAGGAGTAGGAGTCAGAGTAGGAGTAGGAGTAGGAGTATGAGTAGGAGTAAAAGTAGGAGTCGGAGGAGGAGGAGGAGGAGGAGGAGGAGGAAGAATGCGAGAACGAGAAGGCCAAGAGGAGGAGGAGGAGGAGGAGGAGGAGGAGGAGGAGGAGGAGAGGAGGAGGAGTAGGAGTAGTAGGAGTAACAGGAGTAGGAGGAGGGGGACGTGGTGTAGTGAAAGGGGGAGAGCGAGGGCGAGGAGGAGAATTGCATGGCTGCGGGGAAGAGGACGACGGCGACGATCACGAAAAGTTCGACAACGACGCCGAAGGCGCAGGCGGATCCGAAGCAGGAGAACGCGCGAACACTCGTAGGAGCCACCTCGGATCAAGAACACACGGGTGGGGGACACTGGGCGGTGACTATATGTAATTGCTTCCCAACCCTCCCTTGGTTGGGTTCTCGCTTGTATCCGAGCATTGGGAACTCCACCCAGCTGGGAGAGCCCGCACAATGGAGCCACACGCAGACCCAAACAGAACCTCGCCATCCGAGAGGGGCAGGCAGGGAGGGGGAGAGGGAGGGAGAGAGTGAGGGAGGGGGGCAGGAGGGAGGGAGGGAAGGAGGCAGGAGGGAGGGAGGGAAGCAGGGAGGGAGGGAGGAAGGCGTGACATGTTCACACAGATGCAAGCGTGGAGGCGCAAGGTGCCCCCACCAGCTCTCAGGGGGTTGACAGCGAGGCGGGGATGAGGACGAGGAGGGGGGGAAGGAGGGAGACAGGGAGGGAGGGAGGGAGGAAGGGAGAGAAGAAGGGAGAGGGGAGGACGGGAGAGGAGGGGAAAGAGGGAAGAGAGAGGAGGAGACCTTGGACTCTCGCCACCTCGAGGCCGCCGCGAAGCTAGGCCCGCCGCAGGCCATGAGGTGCGGGTGCCGTACCGCCTGCGACGGGCGTGGGGCACCCCGTGCCCGCTCGGGGGGGGGGGGCAGAGGCCCTGCCAGCCAGCCTGGGAGGCGGAGGGGAGGCGGGGAGGCATCCTCCTCTTCCTC
>CAUYUJ010001167.1:72384-99884 GCA_963575745.1 Prorocentrum cordatum
CATCATCATCAGCATCATCATCGTCATCCGCATCAGCATCAGCATCAGCATCATCATCATGCACAGCATCAGCATCATCATCATCATCACCACCACCACCACCGCCATCATCATCATCATCATCATCATCATCATCATCATCATCATCATCATCGGCATCATCATCATCATCATCACCACCACCACCACCACCACCACCATCATCATCATCAGCAGCAGCATCATCATCATCGTCATCGTCATCACCACAACCACCACCACCACCATCATCCTCATCAGCATCATCATCATCATCAGCAGCATCATCATCATCATCATCGTCGTCGTCGTCGTCATCATCGTGATCATCAGCATCATCAGCATCAGCATCATCAGCATCAGCAGCATCATCAGCATCATCATCATCAGCATCATCCGCATCAGCAGCAGCCTCAGCATCAGCATCAGCATCATCATTAGCATCCTCATCATCCTCATCACCATCATCAACATCAGCATCATCACCTTCAACATCTTTATCATCGTCATCAGCATCAACATCAACATCATCAACATCATCAGCATCAGCATCAGCATCATCATCATCATCACCATCACCATCATTACCATCATGATCATCATCATCGTCATCATCGTCATCATCACCATTATCATCATCAGCATCATCATCGTCATCATCGACAGCATGGTCATCACCATCACCATAATCCTTGTCCACCACCATCATCACCACCATCAGCATCATCATCACCACCACAAGCAGCATCATCAGCAGCAGCAGAAGCACAACCATCACCAGCACCACCACCACAATCATCATCAACAGCATCAGCATCAACAACAACATCACCACCATCATCAGCGTAGCAGCATCAGCAGCAACGGCATACTCATCATTATCCCCCTCCTCAACATCATCATAACCTGCATCATCAGCAGCAGCAGCATCCTCAGCATCTTCATCTTCATCATCAACAGCACAAGATGATCATCATCAGCATCATCATCAGCATCATCATCATCAGCATCAGCATTAGCATTAGCATCATCAGCAGCAGCATCATCAGCATCATTTTCACCATCAGCATCATCATCATCAGCAGCATCATCATCGTCATCATCATCAGCATCATCATCACCACCACTAGCACCACCATCCGCATCAGCATCGTCACCATTGTCACTACCACCACCACCGCCATCATCTTCATCATCATCATCAACATCATCATCAGCATCATCATCATCCTTCTTCACAACCATCATCATCATCAACATCCATATCACCAACCCCATGATCATGATCATGATCATGATGATGACCATCTCATAATCATCAGCATCATCAGAATCATAATCCTCGTCCTCATCATCCTCATCATCATCCTCATCATCAGCATCACCATCAGCATCGTCATCATCGCCATCATCATAGATCATCATCATCATAATCATCATCACCACTGTCACCGTCACCATTACCATAACCATCACAACCACCATCACCATCGTCATCGTCAACGTCGCCGTTGTGCCCGCCACCACCACCACAATCAAAATCCTCCTGTTTGCCGCCATCAACATCCACGTGACCATCACCAGTATCATCTCTACGATCGTCGTCATGTTATGCGTCATCACTATCAACAAATATCATCCACAGCATCGTTGTCACCTTCAAAACCGCCATCATGACCAACCATCACGCTCGTGATCAGAATGACCATCATTGGCATCGTGAGCATCGTTCTTGCATCCCTCGGCGTGGGTCGCTGTGCATGGCGCCTCGGTAGTCGGCACCCATCGTGCCTGTTTGCGTTCCGCGCGACAGCTGCCGAGAAGCACCAGAGCATGGTCATCATCAGCATCATCAGCATCATCATAATCGTCATCATCATCAGCATCATCATCATGTTTCCTTTCCCTGGGACCAGATGGGTTTTCAGTGAGCTCTCGCTGCCCCAGTGAGGGGTTGTTGGATACAGCAGACGGCCTATCACCATCATACTCATGATAGCAACCGTCGCAATCACCATCACCATCGTCGTCGTCATCGCCGTCTTCATAATTCTGGATCGAAAGAAAAAGTGAGGAGAGAAGGAGGGACCGTAAAGAAGCGCGTGCTGTTGGCCTGTCGCCCTCCTGCCATACCCATGCTCGCCTGGCCCTACCCTCGTCCTCCCCCTCGCCGGTCCCCCCAGATCCGCCCCGATGATGTGATGATGACCAAACCTCGCAAGTCGGGCCCTCTCCAAATTCCCTGCCTGTGCACGGATCGTGAGCGCACCTCGACACCGTCGTAGTCGTCGACAGCTTCATCGTCGCTGTCGTGGTGCATGCTGATCTGCTCGAGGCCCGCCAGATTGACAATGTACATTTGCGCGTTGGTATGTTTCGTCCGCCTGCTTTGACCCGCTGGCTCGAGGCTGCTAGCCGTGTCCGCTGGATGCGTCGTCGACCGATTCAGACCAGGGCGCGTTGTATGCCTCACGGGCCTCATGGGATAGCCACCACCACCAGTCTCAGCCTCGACCTCCTCACCCGCTCACGCTCACCCGCGGACCTCCTCTGCGGTCCCGTCCCTCCCCCCCTGTCGCCCCCGGCAGTGGACTCCTGTCGCCCGTCGTGTCGCCCCCGGCAGAGGACACCGGCGTCCCTGTCGCCCCTGTCGCCCCTCCCCCTGTCGCCCCGCGGACCTCCTCTGCGATCCCGTCCCTTCCCCCCTGTCGTCACTCCCCCCTGTCGTCACTCCCCCCTGTCGCCCCTAGCGCCCCCGCGTCCCCAGGGAGCTGCCGCCCAGCAGGCCAACTGCCGCCTCCGCTCACGCCTGCAGCAGGTCTGCATCCCACTGCTGCTGGCGCGCCTGTAGCTGCCAGACAGCTGCCGCCATTTGCGGCACGGCGGCTTCCGTTCTTGCTGGGACCTTTTCCTCAACCTCGATCTTTCGCGGGGCTGCCCGCAGAGGGATCTACGACCCCCTCCTCTCCCCGCGCGGGGGCTACCCGCAGCGGAACGGCGTGCTGCGTCCCCTCTCGGTGGCCGGCGAGGCGGGCGAACGACCCCAAAGGAGATTTAATGCATGCATCCGGGGGTGCCGATGGTCTGTGCCTTCGGCGAGGCTCCCGGGCGAATACGTGTGTGTGGCTTCCCTCCGGGCTGCTCTCGCCCCTCTCGTCGCCTCCGCCTCTCGCGCGAGCGGCTCCCCGCAGCGAGGGTCGCGCGCCGCCCAGCGTGGCCTCGCCTCCTGAAGCCGCCACCGCGCCATCAGCCTTCGGTCGGGCCTGTCGCCCTACGGGCGGATGTCGGGAGAAAAGCGAAGAAGCAAAAAACAGTGTAATAAAAATGAGCAGTAGCCGAAACATCGGCCCCAAGGTATTTCTGCACGATTCTTGCACGCTCCCCCTGTAGAAGAGGGCCATGCCCGACTTGCCATTAGCCAAGCGCCGCCGCTCGCCCCCATCGCCTCTCCCGCGAGTCTCTGGGCCGAGCCGTCTCGAGCGCCTGTCGGGCCCCGCTGCGTCTCGCCGTGAGGCTGGCCGGCTTTCCGCGGCCATCACGGCCCACAGCCGGACGGACGGACGGATGGACACCGCGTCGAACAAGGCTCGGCCCCGAAGGCGGGGCGGTCAGCGCCGCAGCGCTCATGTCGTTCAAGCAGAATGCAGCTTCCGATTCCTGCCATGCTGCAGAGTCTGAAGCAACGTCTCTCCAATTCTTGGGTGAAACTCCGCTACCTCTGCCGTTCAGGAAGAGCGACGATATCATCGATTCATCGTTTGACGGGTCTGCGTGCAGGTCTGCCACGCGAAGCTGCGTCCAGTTCTGGTCCCACAGCCAGACCTGGGCCGGAAGAGCATCCCTCGAGAACACGGCGGCTCTCCGCCGGCCAAAACACACAGAGCATCCAAGGGCACCCTCCACGGGATGCATGGGAGCACCTGGCAAGCACGCAGAGTATCAGGGTGCCCTCCTCGAGCCGGCGGACAGGAACTCCAGACTTCTGGAACCCCAGACTTCTGGCCCCCAGAGCCACTCGGGTGCGCCGAAGAGAGGGGGGCCGGGAAGCGGGGGAGGGCAGCGCGTCATGGCCCCAGGCACGTGCGCGGACGAGATGGGGGGGGCAGGGAACGAGTTAGATGAAGGAGAAGAACAAGAAGAAAAAGAATAATGATTTAAACAAAATCAATATAACAATGATAATTACTAGCATTATTAATTTAACAAGTACACGAATAGTAATGATACGAATACCGAAACTAATAATGATGATGATGATAACGGGAAGAAGAAGAATAAGAAAATATAAAGAAGAAGAAGAAGACGAAGGGGCCATGATATCCACATACCCACATACACACACAGACACACACGGTCCTCACCGCCCTCTTCGGCGCGTGGTGGTTTCCGGGCCACCGGCCGGGCGTCCTGCGGCCGCCCGGACCTCCCCTCCTCGACGCCTGGAGGCCCTTGGGCCACGGCTCGAACCTCCCGCGGCCGTCCAGGATCAGGTCGGGCATGTCCCCCTACAGGAAGATTTTGTACGAAAAATAAGAAATGCTCAAAAAATGCTCACAAGATGCCCAAGAATACTCAACAAAAGGGTCCCCAGGCTATTGTTTGACTATTTTTGAACATACCCCCCCCGTAGAGGGACAGGCCCGACTTACGTCCAGGAGGAGCATCGGGGCGCCCCCCGAGAAGCTCTCGGCGGGGCGCAGCTGCTGGAGAGAGCGTCCCGAGGATGGGGACCCAGACGCGCGACGTCCTGATTTCCTCAGGACGGCGCCCCTGGAAGTCCAGACCGTGTCCCCGGGACAGGCTCTTCATCCCCAGCCGTTCTGTGGACGGTCCCGAGGCCCGGCGAGGGCTCCCCGAGGCAAAAAGTGGCCCAAAACCTCCCGTCCTGACTTTTGCACAGCGCGGTCATGCCTGGGGAGAACCCGCCACACGGACCGCGAGCGCCCCCGAAATCCACACCGACTCGGCCCGGCGGTGTGGCCGCCGCACCGCCAGGGGGCCCCCCCGACGTCTGGCGGCCGGCTCCCCTCCCCACGCCCAGCAGGCACCCGGCCGCCGCAGGCGCGGCGTGCACGGAGCTACTGCCGAGGCGAGAGAGAAGTGGGAGGGCACCAACTATACACCTACACCGATCTTGGCCAGGCCAATCCTGGGCCCAGGATCGGTGTATATGCCTTCCTGCCCCAGGCAGGAGGGCGTATACACCGATCCTGGGCCCAGGGTGATCCTGGCCAGGATCGGTGTTGGTGTATAATTGTTGCCCTCCGAAGAAGCATCCCGAGGCGAGAGAGCCTTTAAAAATCCACGAAGACGCCTTCACTCTGAGCATGGGGGGAACGGGTCCCGAGGGAAACGGGTCGTGCGTCCCCATCTACTATTTTGTACCATGCCCGACTCAACCCAAGGTCCACTTTTGCATCCTGAGTCGTTTCTGACAGCCGCAGGGCCCGTGGGGGCCCGGGGAGCCCGAAAACGGCAGAAAGCCTCAGGACCCGCTTCCCTCGGGACCCACCCACCCACCCCTTCGACGCCGAGGCCCCCCCCGTCTCGGAAGCCCCCGACGAGCTCCCAGGAGCACGCACCTCGGGCCCGCGGTGGCCGAGGCAGCCGCCCGCGGCCCCGCGGGAGGCCGCGCCGTGCACAGCGCGGCGAGCACCGCCGCCGTGTGCCCCGCCGGCCAGCGTCGTCTCGCCAGCCGCGGTGCCGCGACGCGGACGGGCACGGCTGGAGGCGGCTTGCTGTGCGCCCCCCTCGGAGAGGCGCGCGTCCGAGGCGAACATGTAGCGCTGCGCACGCACGCACACACGCACACACACACAAACAAACAAACAAACAAACAAACAAACAAACAAACAAACATACAAACAAACAAACAAACAAACAAACAAACAAACACACACACACACACACACGCACAAACAAACAAACAAACACACACATAAAAACAAACACACAAAAACAAACACACAAACAAACACACCAACAAACACACACGCACACACACGATGGTGAAGAGAGAATATCCAAACCAGGCGGCGATCTACCAGGCCGATCAGCCTCTTGACACCGCAGGCCGCATGCGCTCGAGGGCTGCCCTTCGAAGGCGCACTGCGGTGAGCACCCCGGCCCCCGTGGCGAGGGGAACGGCCCGAGCCTTGAACCACACACACACACGTATGCATATACAAAAAGGATACATATCGCGACCTAGACGGTATGTCAAGAAAGCGCTCGCCCCCGATCGCATACCATGAGAGTTCTGAATGCGCGCGCGTCGCGCCTGGGAGGCCGACGCAAGCATAGCACACGTGTGCTGAGGTGATGCCGATTTGCCGCGGCTGCAGCTGACGCGGCACGAGGTGATGCCGATGTGCCGCGGCTGCAGCTGACGGCGGCACGTGTCGACGAAGACCAGCGCCAGACTCGTTTCGAACTTCGAGCGGAGGGCTTCAGTACCGCCGTACACGCAGCCCTCCCCCCGTGGAGGGGCTTTCGACGCCGAGGGGGGAGGAAGAAAATGAGGATGTGCTGTGAGGGTGCGCCACGGCAACCTCCAGACGGAGGGGAGGGGAGCGACGAAATCTCAAGAGGAGGAAGGAGGGCAGGAGGGCTGCAGTACTGCCGCCAGGTCCACTCTCCCTCCTCCTTTCTCCCTCCTTTCTTCTCCCCCCCCTCCCCTCCCTCCCTCCCTCCCTGCCTCCCTACCTCCAAGGGCGGTGTCGGGGGGGCGGTCGCGCTGGAGGCGTTCGGCTCTATGGGGAGTGGCCCTGGCCCTGGCCAGGGCCCGCTTCACGGGTCCAGCTGGGCCGCACTGAACTGCCCTGTGTCTCTGCTCTCCCACTCCTCCCACTTGCCCGATCCCTCCTTCCCTCTTCCCTCCTCCCTCCCTCCCTCCCTCCCATCCCCCCTCCCTCCACTGCCTCGCTCTTCCGCGCCTCCCGCCTCCCCCGCCCGCCGCCTGCATGAGCTTTATTTCCCTCAGCGCGGTGAAGCCGATGCCCCCGACCTCCCTGTCCATGGCCGCCACCTGGGAGCGAGAGCGTGGGCTTGGGGACGCCGCCTCCTGGGGCGACTCGTCCTCCTCCTCCTCCTCCTCCTCCTCCTCCTCCTCCTCCTCCTCCTCCTCCTCCTCCTCCTCCTCCTCCTCCTCCTCCTCCCCCTCCTCGGTGTCTTCATCGTCTCCCCTCCCCGCCGAGGGGTTCGTATGCGACTTCCGGACACACCATGATCGGAAAGCTTGAGATCTCTAACAGGTGCACAAATTGATGGACACCCATGTTCGAAATGCGGCTCTCGCAATAGAGCTGCGTACAGATCGTCCGAACAACTTCCCAACTATTACACAGAGGGCAACACCTTTTCCAAATGCGGCCCCTGCCTGCGCCATTCCTCCAATGATGGGCCATAAATTGCAATTACCCCAAAACTACACGAATGGGAAGCGGTAGCGTGTCGAAATGCGGCTCTCGCCTGACAACTCCTCCAAGAGCATACCATCAAGCTTCACACGCCCAACAGCTGCACCGATGACGGAGCCTCCCTGCTTATCAACATCTTGCTACCAAGGGAACCAGCCTTGAATCTTGCTTAGCCTCAAGATACCGCATGCCAGACAACTATCGAAGCAGGGTGGCTCATCCTCAAAATCGGGCGGGAGCTCGCCGAGGCCTCGCCGCGTTGCCGCCCGCGGGCACCTCGTCTGCTGCCCACCGCGCCTGCGGGGGGTTCGCCACGCTGCCCCCGTGGGCGCCTCGCCGCGCTGCCGCCCGCGGGCTCCTCGTCGGCCGCCCGCCGCGCCTGCGGCGTGCTGCCGAGCTGCCCCCCCCCCGTGGGCGCCTCTTGCCGCCCGCCGCGCCGTGGAAACATCTGCCCAAGATGTCGCCCCGCTGCCGCCCGTGGGCGCCTCGCTGCCGCCCACCGCGCTCGGGGGGTCAACCGAGGCTGCTTCCTCCGATCACTAAGTATGCACACATGTGTACAGATATGTGATATATAGAAATATATACATATACATATATATATGTATGTATGTATGTATGTATGTATATATATATGTGTAGATATGTATATACGTATAGATATGAATGCAGAAATGCACTCCCAGACGGTGCTTGCGCTTATGGGCTCTTGCTCGTGCGGATCCGCCGAGGCTGCGCCCCGTTGCCGCCCGCGGAGGCCCGCAGTCGCCCCCTCGGCGCCCCGTGCGCCGCGCGGGTCCGCCGAGGTGTCGCCGCGGACGCCTCGTGGGCGGCCCGTGCGCTGGGCGGGTCCGCCGAGGCTCCGCCACGCTGCCGCCCGTGGAGGCCCGCGAGCGCCTCCTCGGCGGCCCGTGCGCTGGGTGGGCCCGCCGAGGTTTGGCCGCGCTGCCGCCCGTGCTGCCTCGGGGGCGCTCGAGGGCGGCCACGTGCGCTGGGTGGGTCCGCCGAGGGCGAGCCCCGTGCGCGGAGCTCACACTTACACCTCACCGCTTACGCGGCATCGCCTGCACCACGCCGCTTGCACCGCACCGCTTGCACGACACAGGTTGCACACCATAGCTGACGCTACGTAGCTGTCATCTCCAGCTCACACCACCAAGGTTACACGACATAGCTTGCGCCACATGTATAGCGCATGGCTTTCACCTCCATAGCTCACACCTCCACAGCTCACACCAGAAAGCTCAAACCACATAGCTTACACCGCAGCGTGCCATCTGCAATACATCACAGTTTTGGGTCCACGCTGGCTACCATGCTGTTCCCTTGGAGCGGAAGAAGAAGTTTGCCAGCGTGGACCCAAAACAATGATTTATGGCACCGTTGATGTGAGAGCTGTGCGATGCACAAGCGTCTCTGCAGAGCAACCCCGACTCCTCGGGACACCCCCACAGGCGGCAGCGGCCGGCAGCGGGCGGCAACGGGCTGGACCATGGCGAATCCTCAGGACACCCCCACAGTCGGCAACGGGCCGGATCGTGGCGAGAATCCTCCGGACGAGTCTCTCCGACCAGCCATCACCGGGGGAGCCGTGGTCCTTCACCCCCCTGGGGGGACCCATCGCCTCGACGATCTCTCGGGCGGGGTGCCGAAATCGAGGGGCCCCCCAGGGGGGTGAAGGACCACAGGCTCCCCCTGCTGTGGCTGGACGGGTCTCGGGGGGCACCCCCGGGAAAGGCGGCACCACGCGGGCGGCGGAGGGGCGGCACAGGGGCCGGAACGCGGCGAGAATCTCGGGGGCGGCAACGGGGCGGCAGCGGGGCGGCCACGGGCCCCGAGCGTGGCAAATCTGAAGGGGCCCCGGGACACACAAATAAAGACACACACCCACACACAAATTAAAAACACGAATCCCATATGCTCCCCTATTCTCTGGGTTTTTGTCTTCCCCCATATTTTGCGGGGAATCGAAGATCAATTGTGTCTGTGTGTTTCTTTCCCTCCTGAAAATCCTCGGGGCACCCACGAAATACCTCAGAAACGCGGGTGAGAACCCCTAAGAGTGCAGGCAATGCGTGGGGGAGCAGATGCTGCACGGATGCGGGGCGGCTGCTGACTTCAATTGCGCTCCCGCCCCGACGCCGCCAACGTGTTTGTTAGAACGCATACCAGCAGCATGCTTGCAGGGTGCGCTTCCCTGTGCAACTCCGTGTGTTCGTACCGATACGCCGTCGAATCGCAAGAGGAGTATTGATAGAAGTTGTTCACCATTCAGGGCCATTGGATCCTCACCCTTCCAGTAGGTGGCACTGCAGCAACAGTGGCGTGTGAGGGCTTGGCATGGTTGTCCCTTGCCCCTCTGAGGCGCCTCCTCCTCCTCCTCCTCCTCCTCCTCCTCCTCCTCCTCCTCCTCCGCCTCCTCCTCCTCCTCTTCCTCCTCCTCCCCTCCTCCTCCTCCCCTCCTCCTCTCCTCCTCCCTCCTCCTCCTCCTCCTCCTCCTCCTCACCTCCTCCTCTCGTTTCTCCTCCTCCTCTCCTCTTCTCTCTCCTCCTCCTCCTCCTCCTCCTCCTCCTCCTCCTCCTCCTCCTCCTCCTCCTCCTCCTCCTCCTCCTCTTCGTTTCTCCTCTTCCGCCTCGCTCCTCCTCGTTATGTTTGCTCCTAGGCCACCTACCTGCGCGCATCGCGCCCAGCGAGGCGCGACACCGTTACCTCCGCGCCCTCGAGCCAGCACCCTGGACAGGGGCAGCTCTGCGGCCTGGGCCACGACGAACGGGGTCTGGCTTCCCTTCGCGCCCCCACGGGTGACCCAGCTCTCCGCCTGCCGCTTCCCGAAATCAGGCCCCTCATATGTTCAGTGGAATAAGAACCCAATCGAAAAAAAACTCCGTACAACCCCCCCGACAACCCGGACAACCCATGCTGAGTAATGACGACAAGAAGACCTACCCCAGACAACCCCTTGGACAGCCCAGCGGGGATCCCGACAAACCCCCCTGGACAACCCCTCTTGGACAAGCCTCCACGGGATTTTTCTTGCATAAGATTTAGTAGATCAGGAAGCGACGCCCTCGCTGCCGATCGCGGAGCCCTGGTCCCCGCCCCGCCCCCAGCGGGGCTCGGGGCCAGAGCTCCCTGCGGCCAGGTCGGGCGCGCCCCAGGTCGGGGGCGTCGGCGAGGAAGCCGGCACCGAGAGCAGGAGGGAGCGAGGGAGGCCGCGAGGAACGGTGCACCTTCCGCGCACCCATTTGGGCCCCAGGGGGCCCCTCTGGAGCCGCGAGAGTGCACGAACGGTGCACCTCTTATTCACCCTCCCGCTGACCGCTCGCTCCCTGATCAGGGAAGCAGCTCCTGGAGTTTTCCTCCTCCTCCTCCTCCTCCTCCTCCTCCTCCTTCTCCCCCTCCTCCTCCTCCTCCGACCGCGCACCTTGGCCTTCTTGATCGCCACGATCTGGCCGCTTCTGGTGTCCCTGGCCTTGTGCACCTTGCCTGGCGCCCGCCAAAGGCTTCCGCCCTCCACACCGGCCCCGCGCCGCCACGCGAGGCACGGCGCCACTTCGGAGCTCACCTGGGGGATCCAGGAATGTCCTCCAACCACTCCGAGGTGACCCACTCTGAAGCTCTGAAGCTACGAAGTGCGCCGTGTCCTCGGGATCTCCTGGCGCCCACACTGATCGGTGGGGGCCTGCCCGGCAAGAGGCCGAGGGAGCCAGCAGAGACCAGGGGGGGGGGACGTCGGGCTCCTCGCGCCGCAAACCCTCCCCTCGTCGCAGGCCGATGCCGCCGCGCAGAGGCTCGCCGAGCTGGGTGCAGACCCCGGTGGGGGAGAGGGGAGGAAGGAGGCGGAACGGAGAGAAGGAGGAGAACAAAAAACGATATAAACATAATAAGTCGGAGGTCCGCGCGGATCTCTCGGATCCGGTGGAGACCCTGGCGCGCGGAGAGCGCCTGGGAGGGGGTCCAGCGCGGACCCAAGAGATCCGGGCTGACCTCAGAGTTTCATGTTTACGACATTTGTCGTTTCCCTATGAAGACCTCCCAAAAGGGATCTGGGCGCACGGGGTCGGAGGATCGCGCCGCATCGCCGATGCAGTGCTGAACCGTCGGCGATGCATCGGCGCCGTCGGCGTGAAGAACATCGGGGTCTACATGAAGCTGCAGCATCAATACGTCAGCGATGCGACGCGATCCTCCGACCCCATCTTGTCGGATCTGGCTTGAGAGACCTGGATAGGGGGAGGAGGAGAAGGAGGAGGAGGAGGAGGAGGGGGAGGAGGACGCGGAGGACGAAGAAGAGGAGGACAAAGAGGAGGGGGAGGAGGAGAAGGGGGAGGAGGAGGAGGAGGAGGAGGAGGAGGAGGAGGAGGAGGAGGAGGAGGAGGAGGAGGGAGGAGGAGGTGGAGGAGGAGAGGAGGAGGAGGAGGACGAGGAGGAGGAGGACGAGGAGGAGGAGGAGAAGGAAGTGGAGGACGGGGGGACAGCGCAGCGAAGCGGAGCGGCGTCATTGCCGAGCACAAACCTCGTGGCGGGGACGTGCCCATGCGCTCTGGAGCAGGGCGCGCGAGGCGGCGCTGGGCCTCGTAGAGGTCGTGCCCGTGGCTTGCCATCGCTCGGACGTCCATTCCCCGTGCGTTCGTCGACTTCGTGCGTAGATTTTTTACACGCGATGACCCAGGATGCTCCTCCAGGGTCCTCGCCGAGAAAAACACGCACGCGCCCCGGCGATGCCAAGGCAGAGGTCTTGCACGAACTGGCACCGACGGGGAAGGAGGACGAGGAGGAGGGGGAGGTGGAAGAGGGGGGGGGCGAGGAGAGGAGGGAAGGAGGAGGGAGGGACGATGAGGACGAAAAATCTGTCGGGCGGCCCAGCGTTGCGGCCTTCGCCTGCTCCAGCTCCGCGGCCACGCTGGTGAGCTGGGCCTCGCCCTGCAGGCGGTCAGCGGTGGCCTATGTCTGGAACACGTGCCTCCGCATCGCCACGAGGCTCCGCATCCCACCGACGCCCGCGCGCTCGACGAACGGGTCGCCGGCGACAGCACGGCCACGAAGCGGAACATCGCCATCAGCATCGCCGTCGACTGCCGCACCACGAACTTGGCAGGCATCGTCAGCGTGTCAAGCGGCGTCCCCATCGACCCCGCGAGCCCTTCCGTGAACGCCATCAGGAGAGACTCCAGCGCCAGCACCCGTGGCGGCGGCACCACAGGCAGGGTGAGGGACCTCGGCGCCGACGTTCGCGACGCTTTCCTCGGGACCAGCACGGGGAACATGGGCGGCATCGCGAACGGCTTGCCGAGGGAGGGCACGAGCACAACGGACGTCGGCAGCACCACGAAACTCCGCGGCTCCACCTTGGTCGTCATTATCAGGTACTCCCTGGGAGTCGGCGGTACCGCAAGGAGAGAGGACATCGGGGCCGCCACTCCTCCCCGTCACCTCCGCCGCCGCTGTCCACCAGCGAGCTCCTACGGCCCTGGGCGGCCTCTCGGCGCGAGATGTGCACCGAGGAGCTCGCTCAGGCGGCGCACTGCGTGCTGCGCGGCCGCGCAGGGCCACCACGCGCCATGCCAGCGGGGCCGCATCCGCAGCCTAGTACGCCGTGGGCAGCCGGCGGCGCCGCGGCTGCAATGGCGCGCGCGCCTGCTGCCACGCCGGGGCCGAGGGCCCACGCGCCTCGCCTCGCGCTGCAAACGGTTGAGCGCGCGTTGAGGCATGGCACGGACCTCGGCCGCGGCCAGATGCGTGGGGTGGCACACCGTGTTGCGCCTGCCCACCTGCAAGGCGCTCTTGGGCGCGTCCAGGGGGTCCGCCTCCAGTACGGGCGCCACCAGCGCCAATCGCTCCACGAGCTCGCACTGCAGCGCGGGGTCCTGCTGCGCGGCCGACCCGTTCGCCGCCTCGGGCGCGGCCTCCGAGGCGCGCTGGGCCGCCGCAAGGGCCGCAGCGTGGACTGCCGCCTGGGCATGGCGCCGCTCGGCCTGCAGCCCCAACACCTGCTCCTCCAGCTCGGTGATCATCTGGAGCGCCGCGGCAAGGCGGCCCGCAGGCGCCGCACAGGCAGTGCCGCGCTTGGCACGCCTTGCTGGCCACAGCGAGCCCGCGCCCGCCGCAGCGTCGGGATGCTCCGCCGCTCCGTGAGCAGCCGTGCAGCCTGCCGCAGCCATCCCCAGGGGAGCCATCCCCACCGCGGCAGAGGCCCCATGCTGCCGCCCGCCTGGCGCCCAAGGCAGGCATGAGCCAAAATAGCTTCGGAGGAGGAGAAGGAGAAGGAGGAGGAGTGGGAAGAGGACGATGTTGGGGAAGTAACAGTATGAGTACAGTTGGGAGGAAAGGAGCAGAAGGAGTAGATGGAGAAGGATAGGTACTTAGGAGGGAGAAGCATGGAGTTCGAGGAGACTACGGACAGAAGGATAAACAGTCGGAAGGAGATGTACGAGGACAATGTCGAGGAGAGACAGGAGGAGCTAGGAAGAGGCAGAGGAGAAGAGGAGGAGATGAGGCTGGGGAGGAAAATATGTTGTCAAAAAAGAGTTCAGGGGGGAAGTCTGGCAGATTCCATTATGGTTATTGTAATCTCTACGGCATACTTGGTAGCTCTTGGTTGCTTGAGGGGGTTCTGGGGGGGGCTCCGAGGAGGAGCAGGAGGAAGAGGGATCAGGCAGGAGAAAACCGATAAAGGCGCAGCTAGATCACAGCAGTTATGCCATAAAGCTGAATCACGTGCAACCGTGCAGCCATCGCCTCGCATCTCCGCCCAGGTACATTAAAGTCAAATATCATAAGCTCACCACGCGCCCAAGCCATGCCAAATCCCTAGACAACACCCACAGCACAACTGTCTGCGCCGACATCCACGGAGAGTAGGGGCGCACATGTCCCAGTCCCCACGTTGCTTGGCGACCGGCCCGCGCGACCGTGCGAAGGCACAAGGAGTGCTGCGGAGGGGTGCGATCGTAAAGGGAGCGGTCTCTTCTAAGACAGCCGTGTGGATGAGGGAGGTGCTGCTCCCAAGAAGGCGGTGGCAACCAAGTGCCAAAGCCGATCACCTGGCGACCACGCGGCGACAACGGAGTGGCCTCGCGGAACCTCAAAGTTGGTGGCCACGATTTCGACACAGTGCCATCATCCACCCGTCCTGCTTCTTTTGGACTTCAGGCCTCCCGCTCTACCACCTGGCTGGCCGATGGCCCCAGCATCCGGGACGCCCCATCCTACCCCCGTCAAAAGCAGTACACAGCACATGCTCCTCCTCCTCCTCCTCCTCCTCCTCCTCCTCCTCCTCTCCTCCCCTCCTCCTCTCCTCTCTCCTCCTCCTCGCCTCCCTCCCCCTCCTCCTCCTCCTCCTCCTCCTCCTCCCTCCCTCCTCCTTCCTCCTCCTCCTGCCATCCTCCTCCTCCTCCTCCTCCTCTCTCCTGCTCCTCCTCCTCCTCCTCCTCCCCCTGGACGTGCGTGGCCAGAGCGGGGCAGGCCCGAACGGGGCGGGGCGCAGCACACGGCACGCGAGGGAGGACGGAAGGCCGCTCCCGCCTCGGTGCCGCGCACGCTTTTGCTCCGGAGAGCCGAGCTGCCGCGTGGGCGCGGTACACCTCCAGGGCTGGACTCAGGTCGGGCATGTCCCCCTACAGGGGGATTTTGAACGAAAAGGTGAAAATAGTCAAAACATACTCCCAAATGGTAGAAAGTAGTCGAAAAATCGTCCCCTGACTATTTTGTTGCTATTGTTGAACACTCCTCCTGTAGAGGGACAGGCCCGACTTAAGGCTGGACCTAAACGTTGTCTTTTTGATGGTTTCGTTGTGTTGCTCGTTCTGCTCTACCTGCTTGCATGCACCTCCCTCCCGAGACGAGCAACAAACACAGCCAGAGTCCAGCAAAACAGCGCCCAGGTCCAGCCCTGGCACACCTTTTTCGATCGCCACTCGTCGACAGCGGGGTCCCGCTCGAGCGGGCGCCATGTCGCTCTCGCCATCTGCGCCGCGCAGACTGTCGCCCGAGGGCGGCGCTCCCGCATGGGCGCGGCGCGGATTCTCTGTCGCTCGGCAGGCCGCTGGGGTCGTGGCAGCGAGCAGGCGAATCGTCGCCCTCGCCCAGCCCCCGTGCAGATTTCGCCTGGAAGAGGCGTTCCCGCTCCGAAGCGGCTCGGGGATCTTCTGACCCGGGTCAATCCAAACCCGGGTCAGTCAGGCCTCGCAGAGTTCTGCCAGCTCCTGCAAGATCCTGCACCCAAACCCGGGTCAACGCGAAGGATCCTGCAGGATCCTGCGCCCAAACCTGGGTCTATGCGACCCTGGCCCTGCAGGATCCTGCAAGATCGGGCGTTCTGGCTGACCTTGACCCCGTCTCAAAGCTCCCGAGCGGCGCACGTCTTTCGGTCGCCGGGTCACGGGAAGGCGGCAGCGGCGGTGGGGCCGCGCGAGAGCGGGCGAACTGTTTGCTCTTCTCGCCCAAGCGCCGCACAGATGTTGCGTGAAAGTGTAAGGTTAATCGGCTTGTTGTCCACCACCACCACCACCATCAGTTGGAGGGGGGAATGAGGAGGAGGAGGAGGAGGAGGAAGAAGACCCCCTCCCCCCCCCAACTTATGGTGGCGGTGGTGGAAAACAAGCCGATCATGAGGTGCTGATTTGGCGCGCGCTTCGTCTTCGCCGCGCGCACAAGAAACTTAGCCGCGCGGGAAGAAGGCTAAGCGGAGCTCTCACCGCAGCGCCGCGCAAGAGTCCTCTGGAAGTTCCGCTCGAACCCGTGCGCGACCTGTGTTTTCCCCTCGCGAGCCGCCGGAAGCCAGACAGCGCGCGAGCGCCTTCCGCTCGCTAGGGGAAACGCTCGCCAGTCCCAACATCGAGCTGCGTCACTATTCTGACCCCGCTAGCTTGGTTTCTGCTTCCACTGTTTTACGTTGCCCGTATTTCGGTTGGCATGGACCGAAGCGTGTATGCAGCGATTGTAAAGACTCGATGCTCTCTACTCCTACTCCTGCTCTTCATCCTGAGCCTCCGTATCCCCCTCATCCCTGCTCGATCCACCATGCTCCATCCTCCGTCCTCTTCGTAATTGTCCTCCTTGAGTTGCCCTGACTTCATCAAGGTCAAGATGGCTGTAGCATCTGTGCTGCAACCAGGAGACAAGGAGTCCGACTTAGGCGGCGCGGCCTTAGTGCAACAGAACAACCATTTAACCATTTGTCAAAGTAGCCATCAGGAGCAAGGGCGGCAGCGTAGACCAAGACAAGTGGAGTGGCCTGCTAGGGCCTATGGGGGGAGGACAGAGTCGTCCTCCTCCTCCTCCTCCTCCTCCTCCTCTTCCTCCTCCTCCTCCTCCTGCTCCTGCTCCCCCTCCTCCTCCTCCTTCTCCTCCTCCTTTTCCTCCTCCTCCTCCTCTTCCTCCTGCTCCCTCCCCCCGATCATTCTCCGCCGCCGCCCCATCCACTCCCCCAACTACACCTCCGCTTCGCCCTCCTCCATCATCCCACTCTTCTACGATATTACCCTTCCCCCTCCTTGCCCCTCCTTGCCCCTCCTTGCCCCTCCTTGCCCCTCCTTCCATCTCCCTTCCATCCCCTTCCTCCCCCTCCTTCCTCCTGCTGCTCGCAATGACTCCAGCTTGTGTGTGTGACTTGCGTCCCCTCTTTTCGCTTCACTCGTGCAGCCTTCTCGCGGCAGCTCGCATGGGAATCGTTCCTGCATGGACTGGCGAGGGCACACCAAGCCTCAGTCATAGAATCCGGCTATAATGCGGCGTAAGACGTGCGCCACACTCTCCACTGGCTACCCTGCCATCCTCTCCTCACATCTCCCCCGTCACGCCGCCACCCCCAGCCCTTGCCAGTATCCTCCTAATTATGCCTATTCCTGCTCCTCCTCGCAGTGCCCGGCTGGTGCCACGAAGGAGGCCATACTGCTCAAGGCGCCCACAACCATCACAGCCCACACGACATGTGCGCGATGGCACGCTGGCGTCACTTGACTAGATTGCCAACCTCATCTGACAGCGCCATGGCAAACATCGATTCGTTCTGCATCAATGAAGCGTCTCTCCAGTGTATTTAGCTTCGGATCCCCGGCTACTCATCCTCGTTCTCAGCTCAAAAATCATCTACTGCTCCACACCCTCAATACCATCCGCCCGCGTGTTCATCGCAGGCGTAGAGGCCATAGGTGCCCTCCCCGATGTTCGATTCCAAGCGCTCGTACCTCCCAACCGGCGGAACCCCTCCCGGATCCAGTACAGTAGGAGGAAGACGGCGATGCACCAGAATCCTACCATGACGACGTGAGCTCCAGTGTCTGCCAGCACATGAGCTGATCCATCGTGGACGATCTCCGCTTCTAGGGTCTCGAAAGACTGTCGGAGACCCTAGATCTCGAACGCCTGGGCCAGTGCTAGCGCCGAGCTGGGACAACCCACATCTGGCCCCAAATCCGCCGAACGCCGTTTGCTGGGGGCGGCATTTGGCTACCACCCTGCCCCGAGGAGGATGAGGAGGAGGAGGAGGAGGAAGAGCAGGAGCAGGAGCAGGAGCAGGAGAAGCAGGAGGAGTAAGAGTTGTAAGAGGAGGAGGAGGAGGAGGAGGAGGAGGAGGAAGAGCAGGAGCAGGAGGAGGAAGAGGAAGAGGAGGGAGGAGGAGTAAGAGTTGTAAGAGGAGGAAGAGGAGGAGGAGGAGGAGGAGGAGGAGGAGCAGGAGGAGGAGCAGAAGGAGGAGGAGGAAGAGGAGGAGAGGGAGGAGGAGGAGGGGGAGGAGAAGGAGGAGGAGGAGGAGGGGAGGAGGAGAGGTCCCACCCCCCCAGGAGGAGGAGGAGGAGGACGAGGAAGAAGAAGAAGAAGAAGAACGAAACAAGCGCAGTCTTCATGCCTGGCCAACGTCAAAAATAGTGCTGATGAGTATTATGATGATGATGATGATGATGATGATGATGATGATGATGATGATGATGATGATGATGAGGATGAAGATGAGGATGATAATGGTAGTGGTAATGGTACTGATTATAATGAAGGGGATGATAATGATAGTGATACTTATAATGAGAATGGGAGTGATAATAATAATGATAGTTAAGATGATAATGATAATGATAATGATAATGATACTGATAACGATAATGATAATGATAATGATTATGATGAGGATAATGGTAATGCTAATGATAATGTTAATGACAATGACAACGATAACGATAACGATAATGATAATAATAATGATCATGATAATGGTAATGATAATGATAATCATAATGCTAATGCTAATGATAATGATAATGATGATGATAGTGATAATGATAATGGTAACGATAATGATGATGATAATGATGATGATAATGATACTGGTAATGATAGTGATGGTGATCATGGTAATGATAATAAAAATGATAATGATACTGATCATGATACTGATAATGATAATAATACTGATAATGAACATGTTAATGGTAATGACAATGATAATGATATTGATAATGATCATGATACTGACAATGATAATGACAATGATAATAATAATGATAATGATAATGATACTGTTCATGATAATGATAATGATAGTGAGACTGGTAATGGATAATGATAGTGATAATGATAATGATAATGATAATGATACTGGTAATGGTAATGATAATGGTAATGACAATGATAATGATAATGAGGATGATGCTAATGATCATGTTGATGATGATGATAATGATGATGATGCTGATGATGATGGTGGTGATGATGAGGAGGAGGAGGCGAAGGCGGATGAGGAGGAGGGGGAGGTGGAGAAGGAGCGGCGGGGCGCAGGAGGAGGAGACCAGGAGGGGAAGGAGTAGAGGGAGGACTGCTTCCGCCCCCCGCTCCTCCACCTCATCCTCCGACTCCGACTCCGAATTCAAGTTCGACTCCCCCTCCTCCTCCTCGAGGAAGAAGAAGAAGAAAAATATAAATGAGAAGAAGAAGAGGAGGAAGAGGAAGAAGAAGGAGAGGAAGAAGAAGAAGAAGAGAAGGAGAAGGAATTCGCCTGCCCGTCTCTTTCTGCTCGCGCTCTGCCCACAAATTCAGCACACGGCCTGGATCAAGCACACAGCAAGCTGCTCAAGGTCTCGTGCTACCCAGAGATACGCCTTGGAAATATGCCTTGGAGGTGCTCCCTCATCCTCTTCGTGTGTGGCAAGACCTCGACGTCCCACCCCGGCTGCACGGAGGGACGGCGGATGGTCTTCGTGACCAGGAGCTCTCCTCTGGAGGAGGAGGAGGAGGAGGAGGAGGAGGAGAAGGACGAGGACGAGGACGAGGAGGAGGAGGAGGAGGAGGACGAGGACGAGGAGGAGGAGGAGGACGAGGAGGAGGAGGAGGAGGACGAGGAGGAGGCCTCGCTCACGCCATGCAGCCTCTGCGCTTCGAGCGCACCGCGGCTCCGCGGACCCGAGGGCAGAGCGCGCGCCCGCCGCGGGGAGCGCTCGCTCGAGCGCGGCACGCCCCGAGCGCGGCGCCCGCTCCCCCGACGGCGCCGCACGCGCGCGCGAGGCCTTCGCGGGGCTCGTGGCCGTGCAGCCTGCTGCCCCCAACGGTGACGGGTTGGCGGCGCGCACGGCGAAGGGCCGCCTCGGCAGCGCCGCGGCCCTCGCGCCGGGAGGCGGCGACGCCGGAGGAGGAGGAGGAGGAGGAGGAGGAGGAGGAGGAGGGAGGAGGAGGAGGAGGAGGAGGAGGAGGAGGAGGGAGGAAGAGGGGGAGGAGGAGGAGGAGGAGGATGAGGAGGAGGATCAGTGTAGACCCAAGAACCAGGGTTGGCCAGCGCCTTCTAAGAAGCAGGGGTGCTTCTAAGAAGCCCTCCCCCCTCCCCCCACCCCCCTCTGCGCGTGGCTGAAAGGGGCCCAGGGACACACAAATTCGCCGGCCCAACGGGCCAGAGGCGTGCTAAGATCTCCGCGTCGAATCAGTGTCGACTCCATGTCGGCCTCGTCGGATCTGTGTCGATCGAACCCGCGTCGAATCCACGCCAAATCCACGCCAAGTCCGCATCGAACCCGCGCGTCGGGCCCAAGAAAAGACACCGACTTGGGGGACAGGCGAGGTCCCCCCACGAGGCAGCATAAACCTCCCCCTGAGCCTGTCACTCCCCCCAACGTCGAGCTGGGGTCGAACTGGAGTCGCCTTCTCAGAAGCCCTCGCGCCTTCTGAGAGCTTCTTTGTGTCTCCAGAAAAAGGCTTAGAAAACTTCCCAGCAGGCCTAGTGACTGCCCAACATTCTGAGGAGGCCTTCTCCTTCTCACTGACCCCCCCTCGCTCGACGCCGACTGAACCTATCACCCCCCCCCCCACACGTCGCCCCCCCAGCCTCCCCTCCTTCTCCTGTTCCACCACCTCCTCCTCCTCCTCCTCCTCCTCCTCCTCCTCCTCCTCCTCCTCCTCCTCCTCCTCCTCCTCCTCCTCCTCCTCCTCCTCCTCCTCCTCCCTGGTAGGCACCGGGACGCCGCAGACGCAGCGTGCGGGGCGCTGCAGGACACCGCCTTGGACGGCGGGGAGAGGGCCTCGGCGAGCGGGGAGGCCGTCTGGCCCACGGCGATGGCGGCGGGGGAGGAGGAGGAGGAGGAGGAGGAGGAGGAGGAGGCGGAGGAGGAGGAGGAGAAGGAGGAGGGGGAGGGGGAGGAGGAGGAGGAGGACCAGTGCAAACCCAAAAACCATCAACGATGTTGGAATAAACCCTTCCTCCAAGATCCCTCTTCACGGGCCCCATACAACGGTTCAGTGCTCTTGAGGGAACTGCCTCGTTGGAAGACATCCGTTTGAAGGCCCTGAAATATGCCAAAACATAATTTTCGGGATTCCAACGCCACGGATCACCCTGACTGTTGCGTATTGATCATCCTGAATAATGCCACAACGCCATTCCCGGGACATCAAGACAAAGAATCCGTATTGCTCCAGAAAACCATTTCTGGCCATACAGGGTGCCAAATAAGCCAGGCGTTTTTTTTCGGCACCCTCCCTATGCATTTATTTGTAAAAGGAATTCTTTCGTATTCCGCCACAAAGGGAATCCTTCTGTATTCTACTACAAAAAGAATCCTTTTGTACTCCACCACAAAAGAAATTAATTTGTTTTCCGCCACAAAGGGAATCCTTGTGTATTCCTCCACAAAAGGAATTCTTTCGTATTCCGCCACACAAGGAATCCTTTCGTATTCCGCCACACAAGGAATCCTTGTTGTATTCCGCCACAAAGGGAATCCTTCTGTATTCCGCTACAAAGGGAATCCTTTTGTATTCCGCTACAAAGAAAATCCAATTGTATTCCGCCATAAAGGGGATCCGATTGTAATTTGTAACGATACTGGAAACACTGTGTTTTCACAGATGTTCAGAAAACATCAAATAAAAAAGAATGAAAATTACGCTACCGAAGAACCCCACATACTTAATTCAAAAATGATGTGTTTGCTTATGTTTTAATATATGCGCAATCCTGCGTTCTGAGCCCTCGTCGCGAATGTTTCCCAATGTGTCATCCAACGCCATATTGTTTGCCACGCTTTGCGAGCCCGCAACGGATAGGGAGACCACCCCCAGCGCACCCCCTGTCGTGTCGAGGAAGTGCCTCGCCTGCCACGCTTTGCGAGCCCGCAACGGATAAGGATACCACCCCCAGCGCACTCCCTGTGGTGTCGAGGAAGTGCCACGCCTGCCACGCTTTGCGAGCCCGCAACGGATACGGAGACCACCCCCAGCGCCCCCCCCCCCCCTGTGGTGTCGAGGAAGTGCCACGCCTGCCACGCTTTGCGAGCCCGCAACGGATAAAGATACCACCCCCAGCGCACCCCCTCTGGTGTCGATGAAGTGCAACGCCTGCCACGCTTTGCGAGCCCGTCAAGGATAGGGATACCAACCCCAGCGCATCCCCTGTGGTGTCGGGGAAGTGCCACGCCTGCCACGCTTTGCGAGCTCGCAGCGGATAAGGAGACCATCCCCAGCGCACCCCCTGCGGTGTCGAGGGGATGCCACGCCTGCCACGCTTTGCGAGCCCGTCACGGATAGGGAGACCACCCCCAGCGCAATCCCTGTGGTGCCGAGGAAGTGCCACGCCTGCCACGCTTTGCGAGCCCGTCACGGATAGGGAGACCACCCCCAGCGCACCCCTTGTGGGGCCGAGGAAGTGCCACGCCTGCCACGCTGTGCGAGCCCGCAACGGATAGGGAGACCACCCCCAACGCGCCCCCTGTGGTGTCGAGGAAGTGCCACGCCTGCCACGCGTTGCGAGCCCGCAGCGGATAGGGAGACCACCCCCAGCGCGCACATCCTGTGGTGTCGAGGAAGGCCACGCCTGCCACGCTTTGCGAGCCCGAAACGGATAGCGTCCCCACCCACAGCTCCCCCCTGTGGTGTCGAGGAAGTGCCACGCCTGCCACGCTCTGCGAGCCCGAAACGGATAGCGCCCCCACCCACAGCTCCCCCCTGTGGTGTCGAGGAAGTGCCACGCCTGCCACGCTCTGCGAGCCCGAAACGGATAAGGATACCACCCCCAGCGCACTCCCTGTGGCGTCGGGGAAGTGCCACGCCTGCCACGCGTTCCGAGCCCGTCACGGATAGGGAGACCACCCCCAGCGCAATCCCTGTGGTGCCGAGGAAGTGCCACGCCTGCCACGCTTTGCGAGCCCGAAACGGACACGGAGACCACCCCCAGCGCCCCCCCCCCCCTGCGGTGTCGAGGAAGCGCCACGCCTGCCACGCTTTGCGAGCCCGAAACGGATAGCGTCCCCACCCCCAACGCCCCCCCCTTGTGGTGTCGAGGAAATGCCACGCCTGCCACGCTCTGCAAGCCCGAAACGGATAGCGTCCCCACCCACAGCTCCCCCCCTGTGGTGTCGAGGAAGTGCCACGCCTGCCACGCTTTGCGAGCCCGAAACGGATAGCGTCCCCACCCACAGTTCCCCCCTGCGGTGTCGAGGAAGTGCCACGCCTGCCACGCTTTGCGAGCCCGAAACGGATAGCGCCCCCACCCACAGCTCCCCCCCACCCCCTGTGGTGCCGAGGAAGTGCCACGCCTGCCACGCTTTGCGAGCCCGAAACGGATAGCGTCCCCACCCACAGCCCCCCCCCCCTTGTGGTGTCGAGGAAGTGCCACGCCTGCCACGCTCTGCGAGCCCGAAACGGATAGCGTCCCCACCCACAGCTCTCCCCTGAGGTGTCGTGGAAGTGCCACGCCCGCCACGCTTTGCGAGCTCGAAACGGATAGCGCCCCCACGCACAGCTCCCCCCCCCCCCCTGTGATGTCGAGCCCGAAACAGATAGCGCCCCCACCCACAGTTCCCCCCCTGTGGTGTCGAGGAAGCGCCACGCCTGCCACGCTTTGCGAGCCCGAAACGGATAGCGTCCCCACCCACAGCTCCCCCCCTGTGGTGTCGAGGAAGTGCCACGCCTGCCACGCGAGCCCGAAACGGATAGCGTCCCCACCCGCAGCCCCCCCCCCCCTGCGGCGTCGAGGAAGTGCCACGCCTGCAACGCCCTGGGCCCCCAGCGGTGCCGAGAAAATGCAGCGCCTGCCACGCTCTGCGAGCATGTCAAGCTAAGCTGAGCCGAGCTGTGCTGTGCTGTGCTGAGCCGTGCTGGGCTGTGCTGAGCTGTGCTGAGGTGAGCCGAGCTGTGCTGTGCTGATCTGAGCTGAGCTCAGCTGTGCTGTGCTGTGCTGCGCTGCGCTGTGTGCTGAGCTGAGCTGAGCTGAGCTGCGTGCTGAGCTGAGCTGAGCTGTGCTGTTCTGTGCTGTGCTGTGCTGTGATGTGCTGTGCTGTGCTGCACGAAGAGCGAGGCGCGCGCGCGCGCGTGCGTGCGTCGCGGGCGCGGCGCGGCAGGGAAGAAAACCAGAATCCCACGAAGCATGTGGGGGGGGAAAGAAAGGAGAAAAAAGGAAGAGAAAAGAAAAAGGAGGGGGAGAAAAAAAAATGTGTTCACAGAGATAATCCGATTTCTTAATTGAAATTATGCCGGCAAAGCGACCCAACAGCGATGTGTAGGAGCATAACTATATGGAAGCATTCCCCTTAAGATTCAGATGAGAATCCAGTTCTAGAATTCTGCTGTTCTCGCTTTCGTAGTCGCATTCGCGATGACAGTCGCATTTCCTTGCATCAGCCTCAGCCTCAGCCTCAGCCAGTTTCAGCATCAGCCTCAGCCTCAGCCTCAGCCTCAGCCTCACCCTGCTTAAGCCTCAGCCTCAATCTGCATGCAGCCTCGGCCTCAGCCTCAGCCTGCTGCGCCGTCGACGCGGTCTCGGAAGCGCCGGAGGGCTGCAAACAGACGCCGGACCAGCTCCGCAAGGGTGGCGACGAGGACAAGCAGCGCCTGAATGAAGGAGATCGGCCCCCCAGCCTCGTCATTGGGCCTCGCAGTCTTGGAGGGCCTTCGCAAATGCGCGATGTGGGCGGACAGCTGAAAGCGGATATCGACGCGTATCTCGAGAAAGCGCGACCATCTGACGAGGAGGTGCTCGAACCAGAGATCACGAAGGAGCACCTCCAGTTAGCCATGAACTCCATTATTTTCGTGCGTTCCTACGATACGAAGAAGATGAAGCTCGTCGCGGGCGCCCCTTTCATGGGCAGGGCGCTCTTTGTCCAGACCAACGGAAGGGGCCCCGACTCGCCACCGCGGAGTGGCATCAGCTGGCTGGTTCGAGGAGGAGGTGGGGCACTGGCTGGAAACGCTCGAGCAGTGATTGTCGTGAGAAGAGCCCCACGCCCAGCCAGCAGCAGCGGCGCAAGTGCAACTTGCGCCTCCTGCTCCTCCTCTCACTCGGTTTCCGACGCCATGCCAGCGCATGCATTACACTTTTCTTGCCCGAAGAGGAAGCCCCAGAGAATGAGCAGGATCACGAAACAGCAGCTGCGAGGCCGCCGCTCCTCTACACGAACTAACCTGCCCCGACATGTTCCGAGGCAGCGCAGCGCAGGCCCTTGCGCCAGCACCCTTCAAGCATGGCCCCAGGGCGGGGCATTCCGAAACCTCCGGGCCCTATGCGACGGATCCCGACTTTTTCACTTCAAAGCTGAGACGCCCGCGCCCAAGTGGAGATCGGCACGATGACCTGGAGCGGGCTGCGAGGTGCCGGCTACGTGGTAACGGAATAGGAAGCACGCCGCACCCCGCACGAGCCATCCACCAAGGCGCATTCGGAAGCTGCGCGGCAGCCCTTGCGTTTATCTCCCTGAAATCGAGGCTCCCTGACTTCTAAGATGCTCCCGGGCAGGCTTCGCTGCCTGGCGAACACTGGAGAGGAGGGGAAAAGCAGGCAGGCGACGACGAACGCGCCTGCGGGAGGCCTGGGCCAGCGGGGCGGGCGGACAGGCATAAGGGGGCAGACAGCACGCAGGGAGCAGGAGGGTAGGGAAGGAAGCAAGGAAAAGGAGGAGAGGTGAAACAGCCGCAAGCGGACAAGGCAGGGAACATAAGGAAAAGATAGAGGAGGGGGAGGGATATGCGGCCGCAAGAAGGGGAAGCAACCGCAAGCAGACAGGCCAGGCCAGGAGTCGGGAGAGAAGAACCACCCGCGGCGACGCTACGGAACCTACGGCGACGACGTGGTCGGGGTGGCCGACCGAGCCCACCACGCCGCGGCTTTGCGGGGAGAACCCTCTGCGGGGTCACCCACCTCCCCACCGAGGAATGGCCCGACGGCACCTGCGGAGGGTCGCCCATGCCACGTTGGCGAAAGGGCGCGGGAGGCGTCCGTGCTGCCCAGCCAAAGCAGGTGGGGGGGGGGCGCTAGGCAGCGCCAGGGGGGCCTCCCACGGCGTCCGCCGTGGAGGCAGCTGTGCCCGCGGCCACGCGGGCCGCTGCCACCCCCGCCCCTCCAGACAGCGTCTGGAGGCGCCGCAACACCCGCGCGTCCTCCCTGCGCAGGAAGACGGAAAGTCGCTGCGCGTGTTGGTCCGCAACATGCAAGGCGTTTTCCCCCGCGGCGTCAGCCACCCGTTGGGCCAGGACCCCGAAGGCCCTGCGCGCCTCGCGGCTCCACCCGCCGCCGTGGTTTCCAACACCACGGGGACGAAGATGAAGCACTGTGCCGCGCACTGCCGCGCGGTGTCATGGTGCTGCCGTTTGGCCTCCTCGTTCCGCTCCGTCGCCGCCCTGGACGAAGCGGCCGACGCGGCGAGGAAATCGGCGGGCAGCCCAGACGTCCCAAGCGGCCGCCGTGCCGTTGCGCCACCATGGCAAGTAGACGTCGGCAGGGCGGCGGCCGTTGTCGTCAACCCAGGACCCGCCCTGCTCGCCCCCGAGGGGGGTGGCCTCCTCGGCGGGGCGCGGGGGAAACAGCCCCGAGCGCTCCAACTCCGCCCCAGCTTGGCCGGCGGCCAGGGCGTCAAATCCAAGGCCTGGATGCGCAGGGCGTTGTGGCGTTTGGTCCAGTCGCCAGGGCAGGCGCATCAGTTTGGTCACGACCTCCAGTACAGAATCATCACCATCATCGTCATCATCGTCATCATCATCATCGACACTATCATCACCAGCATCATCACCATCATCATGCTCACAATCAGATTCCTCCTCAACGTCATCATCATCATCATCATCATCGTCGTCTTCGCCGTGGACATAATCATCATTGAACCGATCCTCGTCATAATCATGGTGTTATTCTTCATCATCGTCATCAATTGCATCGTCAACCGTATCATCACCACCATTATCATCATCACTATCGGTATGGCCATAATTATCACCAACAGCAGCATCATCATCGTCATCATCATCACCATCCTGACCAGAATCCCAATTATCCTGGTCATCGTCATCGCCATCGTCATCGTCATCAGCTTCACCACAAACAGACTCATCATCATCATCATCATCATCATCATCATCATCATCAGCATCATCATCACCATTATCATCATCAGCATCATCATCATAATCATCCTCTTAATGTGACAGGCATCGCCGTAATCGTCATTAGTCTCCAAATAGGCTTGCCTGATAGGAGGTTTCGACCAAAACCTACTAATTGGTCCGTTCCCCCCACACCCAAAATTCATATGCCCCTCCCCAATTCCTATGGCTATGCCTGTGTGCATCTGCCTCCCCCCTAACTCCTATGCCTACGCCTAT
>CAUYUJ010001168.1:0-37500 GCA_963575745.1 Prorocentrum cordatum
CACGTCGGATGACTTCAGACCATTTTGGTCCTCCTTTATTAGTCGTCACGTAGTGACGGATGTTATGGTCTGTACGTGTATACGAATTTAAGTATACGGGCACGTTTCCGTGCGTGGTGGTGCTCCCCAGGATGTTGTCGTTCAAGTGACGGATGAGTGTAGTACGTGTCTGAGCTCGCCATTCAGCATGCCTTACTGCATGGCCGTACCAATCCAACACATGTTGTGGTATTGCCTGCTTACAGGTACATGCCCACAGCTTCGAGCTAATCGGTATTGATGATGCTACCTGCATATAAGTACGCTTGGTGTACTGTCTTGCATACTGAACCGAATACCGAAATGACACAAACGCATCCGTATTACTGACAACTTTAGATCTTCCAGAGTATCACGTACAGGAGATAACTTCCAAACATATCCTGGGGACCAAATATTATGATTTTCATGCGGAGTTTCTTGGCTTTTATCAATAGGTTCTGGATACGTGACCAATGTGGGGCCACTCTCTTTCCTGGAGTTCTTACGTACCAGTCACCCGGAGTACTGATCCATATGAGAGTGTAATCTCCACTGATCACCGCACCTAGGTAGCTTGTGCCCATGCTTGTCATAAGTTCGTTGTGGGAAATACGATCACAAATATAACCTCGTGTGCGGAGGTCGGCACATGCCTCCCTCGTGTCTTCAATGACAAAAGCCCTCTTACTAAGGCAGGTTACCCCGCTGTCCTTGTTACCCCCCGGCTTTTCAGCCAACAGGCAAGTCGACGAGGGGGCGACGTCGCCCTGCCATCTTCAAGATGAAGAAGATGTGCCTACAATATCTGCCAGCATCTGGGCTTCCCTCAGATGCTGGAGCTCAGCACTGCAGCGCGCCGTGGCCTCAGAGGCGGATTGCTCCGCAAATGCTGTCAGCATCGATGGATTATCCATCAGCTGTTTCAGCACGCCTTTGGACCTAGCGTAGCTGACCGTATGCAATTCACGATTAGTGTATCCCATCACTATTTTACGGCGGGACTGTACAGCGCCCATGGGTACACTACCACCATGCAGGGCCAGTGTCCTGGCAACAAAACAATCGAACGTCTCGAGATCGTCGATGTTGTCGCCTCGCATGGTGGCCTTGGCGAGCGTCTCCATCAACCCCTGGGGCAGGTTTCCCTGCAATTGATTGCGCTCCTGCGCTGGGGTAGGCTCGCCTGTCAGCACTGTCTGGAAGGACGTGCTGCTTGAGCTCGAGGCGGGTTGCCCCGCAGCTCCAAAACAATCACACCTGATCGACAGATGCCCTGACGGCAACTTTGTCGTCGGCATGATTTTGGAGCCTTCTGGGAGCTCCATTTGACCTGCCCCTTACCAGGGAATATCAGCTTTTCCTGGCCTCGTTCAAGCACGATGATCGTGCGTTTGTCCTGCATACTATCGAGGCCTAGGATGGCTGGCAGGTCCTTGCCACAGCCTGACACAATGTTCGTCTTGTATGAATCGAGTTGGGCCGACCCCTGGTACTCGCAGGCAATACTGAATGTGCCAACGGTATCCGCTGGGGCCGACCCTTCTCCCACTCCGTTGATATTCAAACGAGAGCGGGGCTCGAACGTACAAGTACGGCCATGTGCCTCGGCAGCCTGGACGAACTTACGGCTCGTGTTCTCGCCCATGATGTTGATCTTCGAACCGACGTCGATGAGTATGGAATTCCCACCATCATCCGAGAACGTCTTACTCGGCTGCTTGATGTGCACAGTTTCTGAAGCGTCGGCTGTGTCGGTAGGCGGGTTTCCCCGCGGCACAGTCGCACTCCCTGGCGGGTTACCCCGCATGACACTGGCATGCGACTCGCTCTCGGCCATGCGTGCCAGGTCAATGTACTGGAAGTACGACACGTGCTTGGCGTGATCGCCACGCTCCTCCCGCCAGTTGGCATACTCATCACGTATGCTCATATACTGCTCGCGGGTCGTGCGCCTTATCAACGTTAGGTACGAGTGAAGGGCGATGTCTTGCAGCCCCTCGTTCGTGATGTGATCCCGGTACCGCAGCCACTCCTCGAACTCGTCATTCGTCGCTGAGATATTGACGGCCCTGGCTGCTGTTGCTGCTGACGCCACTGAGGATTCTGATAAGTCTAGCGACGGACTATCAGTTTCAGGATTGTTGGCATCCAGCATAAATGTTGTGTGCGTATTATCCATCTGATTCTGGAAATGTCGCACACGCAATTCACGCAGCTGATCAGGGCCCAGTGACATCTCAGCCTCACCTCCACTCTGGGGAGACATCTGAGGAGTATCATGCAGGTTTCCCTGCTGAGGCGCCGTCATCGGGATAAGCTGATCAAAATATCCCGTTTCCATAGGCGGCCTTACCTCTTCAGGCAGGTATCCCTGCTGTTGTGACGGAACTCTTTGCGTAGCTAGCATCCTGGACGTCATCTCCTCCACCATGCTCCTCAGCCCCCGCAGCTCTCTCGCTGACTGCTCAGGAGTCTGACTAAAGGAGCCGGTCCATGGGAAGGATGATGCTATAATGCCAGGTGCTCGACAGATAGCACATGGTGGCTGCTGGGGATCTCCCTCACGCTGATTTGTAACGTGGCCCACCACATTAGAATTCCAGCATCCCTCGTGGAATAGGTGATTGCACCTCAGGCGGTAAACGCTATCCCTGGGCTGAAATTCTTCGAGGCATACCGCACAGGTATCTTCCATCCCAGTAAAGACCTCTACGTCTGCTGCCCTGGGATATACCCGCCGTTGCCTCTCCAGTACCGTCTCGGAGGGCATGAAGGCTGATGGGGGTGTCCCCGTTGGATTCAGCACCTCCTGCACTTCGACATTTGGCATGGAAGTGGTAGGAGTCACGGCGGGCGAGTTTCCTCGCAAAGGTGAGCCCCTGTTCCTCACCACATCAAGTGCAGCTGCACGTGACTGATCCCGTGCGCTTTGTACCGCTTGCCTTCTCCTGAAGCATGCCTGCTGAGTGTGGTGCGTCTGCCTGATGTAGTCAGGCACGCCCCTACTGCCAGACGATATTGAATGGGCAGTGGGCTGGACAACCACCTCTGGTGATGTCGGTGAAGGCATGAAGGCCATGTGCGGGTACATGGAATGGTCACTGCAGCGCACATTAGTGAGGTTATGCATCTGATCCGCCAATTAACGAACAAATTTGTTCGGAACCCTTGACCCATCAGGGTATAATGGCGGGTTCATCTGCGCTGGTGGTGGCCTCTGGCCCTGAGACATGCTCGGATGGGCATTGAACGCCGGGATAAGGGCTCGTTGCCGAGCAGGATCCCGTGGGTTGGGACCCTCAGGCTCCCAGGGCCAGGCTGGCCTCCACCTCTGCCCACTTGGGTGAGGCAGATTATGGCTCTGCACCTGCTGCACCGCGGCCGCCACTCTTGAGCGATAGTCGTCAGGTACACCAGCCCTATGGTGGCTTGGTGTGCCAGGCAGGTTTCCCTGCTGACTCGTTGGCGTGCCGGGCGGCATCATGTTGAGGAGGGCTGTGCTGTGTTCAGCCCTAGCCGCAGCTATCCTCTCCATGTGAGTGCCGTTTGTGGCAGGGCGGACAGGTGTCCCGAATGGGGATTGTGCCGGTGGTGTGCCCAATGGAGTCATGCCCCTTGGAGTGTGCATGCTCTGAGTAGGGCTTCCATGCATTGGTTCAAACCGAGCAGGTCCGCTTGTAGGCTGGTTTCCCTGCATGGCCTGACGATTTCTCGTAGCCATAGCGGACATTGCTCCCTGGCCTGCGGCCCAGGGATCCTGCTGGTATAACCTGTCCGCCAGCTGTTCTACCTGGTCAGGGTTCAGCGCGGCTGCGATCTGATCCAGGTCCAAGGTACTGATGGCCTGCCAAGACACGGCACTAGGCCCTTGGCTTGGGGCACGGCTTGGAGCCGCGCTCCCGGCCTCACTCTCGGTAATCATGAAGATCCGATAGATCTCAGGCTGGTTTCCCAGCTGGGTAGGGCTGTAGTGGTCCCCAACTTCTCTGTGGAGGTAGCCCTTAGGGGGGTCAACGCCCCCTTGGTCTCGGGACCACTGGTACTTAACGCTGGAAGTACCAACGTCAGCCCACCTGTCAGGAGCAGACATCGTTGCGACAGAGACTCGCGCATGGCGGCTCCCCAGATACTCTGGATTACGCCATTGCCTTCCTGTGGTCAGGTCCTCTACATGAGAGATGTAATACGGTTCAATGATACCGTTATCTCCCTCGGACAAGAGGACTCCGTTATCGGACCAACAGAACTTCATACCATCTTGTATGGCCTTACGCCAATCTACGAAGATGATGATGTCTGAGTCTGGGCCCCACCCACTGTTCACGGCACGGCGGCGAACTGTCGGCACGCAGTGAATGTGCGACCGGCCTGTCCCCTTTTTCTTCGTGTTATGCTCAGGTCTACAGGACAGGCCGTGCCACATAATCCCTTCGAAGGCGTGCCATCGAGTGCCATGCATAGCAACATCGGGGTATGGGGCCGGTCTCCCGGCAGGTTGGTCGCACAGCGCAATGTAGCTGTACAGCGAACATGGAGCTTTCAATTCCCATGAATGCCCCTGAGAGGCGCGGACGAAGATAGCGGGCTCTCCGGAGTCCCGCATCAACACCTTGAACTGTAGGCGCTGTTTTTCTTCTCCGTCTGGTTCACGGACATGAGCAACTGCCATCATCATGGCTGCTAGTTGGTCAACCGAGCACCTACATAGATGCTCGTTGATGACCTTGGCCTCGTCATACTTTGGATTATACCCAGCGTGTCTTGATTGACCTGTGTTCCACGGATAACGGTCAACGAGTTCCACTAGGTTAACCCAACCATCATGATCATCGAAAGATTCCAAGCGCCACACAGGATTGTGTTGCTTGTCTGGCGCATGTCTGCATATCCTGCTGAGAGCTTTGCTCAGCTGTTTGAGAATATCATTGGATGTGAGAAGGATTCCAGCTTTCCTGCATTCCTTCATGAATGTCTCATCCACCGAGCGTATCGGTGGGAGCTTCCGAAGCGCAAATCTATCCCTGATCACATTTGGAGTCCCACTAGTGAAGGACGTGTCACCTGGGTGGTGCAGCTGAACCACTGGCGGATTTCCCCGCATCGGAACCTCTGTTGCTGAAGAGGCTGCGGCTCCTGAAGAGGAGGAAGCTGCGGCGGCAGCGCCTGGCGGGTTTCCCCGCGGAGATGCGCGACTGGCGCTGCCCCTGATCTTCGGCACCCAGGTACCCCTCGACATGGCACCTTCATCGGACCTCCTGGAACGAGCCGCCACAGGCGAAGCTGGCGCAGGTGCATACCCACTGCGCTCGAAAGCTGCCGCCTTTTTTGCAATGGAGCTGCTGCGACTAGGCGGGCGTCTTCGTTCCTCCATAGGGTCCTGAGGTTGCTGCTTGGGCACAGACGCTTGTGTAGGAGTTGTGCCAATCGGCGGCCTCGGAGTTTCAGTTCGAGGCACCTCCATCTGCACGTCTGGCCCAGGGTCCTGAGGGCTCGTCTTCGGTTTCGGCACCGAGGACGGCTTAGGTGTCGGGGGTTCACTTTTGGCCTTCGAAGTTAGTGGGAGTGGGGGCCTCGTAGCCCTCTTCATGTAGATCTTACTAGAATCCTCAAACATCTTGCGAGTTGCCTCGCGTGTGCGTTCTTCTACTGTCCGAATACGCTCCTCATCCTCCGCCACACGTGGAGCCTTTATCTCATCCTTGATTGTCGGTTCTGGTTGTTGGGACTGGTCCAGAGACGCCAGGCGAGTTTCCTCGCATACTAGGAAGACTGAAGAGCGCGTCTTTCTCTTCCTGGGTCATGGCTACCAGTCCCCTTGGAACCAGGGTAGGCTTTTCTTCTTCTTTCGGATCCAAGTGGTTCAAGATCCCGAGACGACGATTCACTTCTGCAATTTCTTCCTGTGTCATCGGGATAAGTTGCGGATGGCCCTCTTTATGCGGGGTTTTGCCCCTGTTGGGGCTCAGGCCTTCGTTGTTGCCAACGGGGCATCCTGGCCTGTGGTTCTGGAACGGCTGGGAACAAGGTCCGCATGCTGCGTGAGGCCTATACTGCTTGCGCGCCGCGATAATATCTCGCAACTGAGTCCGCGCTTCTTGAATTTCAGGGCGGCGGATATTTGTTGCAAGCTGATAGCCTCCGCGAATGGCCTTGCCATCACTGTCCCTATAGGCAGGGTTGCCCTTGCCGAAGGCCGAGGTACGGAAGTAGCTGGCCACCTCTCCTGAGAGCGTGTTCTTTTGGGCCAGCCTGCCTCCACTCACGAGGAAGTCGAGCCTGTGGATGTGGCTCTTCTCTGACGCGCGCATGGGAACGAGATCTCCCGGTGTTCCCATCAGAGGAAGCTGCCGAAGCAGCAGGAGCGGCACCCGGTGAAGGTGCCTGAGGAGGCTCCTGTGCGATCCCAGATGGATCGTCCGATGGAGGCAGGTCTCCCTGCTGGGTGGAGCTCGGCGCAGATGGCGCTTGTGCCGATGGTGATGATGATTCAGACTCATCAGGATCGAAGTCAACCTCTTCCTCACCATTCACGTCCATCATGAGGATGGTGACGTCATCCTCATCTAACCCGCAACCATCGCCTTCTACTTCTTCTGATGTCGAACGACCGATGATGATGGCCATTGGCGTATCTGGTACAGGCAGGTTTCCCTGCATAGCCGGCGTCTGCGCGTCGCTCGGCTGTCCCGGAGTAGGAGGCACTGTTGTCGGCTCAGGCTCGTTGCCGAGCACAGGCTGCCCAGCAATGTTACGCATGGCCGTGTGGTTTGGCCTCATTCCCACCGCCTGGAGACCCCATCCTGGCGGAGGAAGATCATGACCGCGCATAGCAATAGCCATTTCTAGAGCATTACGCCATCTACCACGGGAGTATATCAAGTGTCTCTGCACGCCCTGAGGATGCACGCTGTCAATGAGAGTCAGAGCTGCCAACAACAGCTCTGAGCTACCGCAAGCATCAGTATCCTGTTCTGTCATAGTGTCAGCTTCGATATGTTCTTGACTCTCAGGATAACCAGTTATAAGTATCTCATGCATCCCCATGAGGGCCTGCAAAAGGGTGCGTGGTCCATATTCGCCTGGAGCAAGCGAACCGGGAGGTATGAACGGAGTATCTGGTTCGCCTGCAACGAAGGCCTGAACAAATGCCTGAGACTCCATCTCAATTAAGTCTTCAGTGGTCTGGGGGTATTCTCCCATCAAAGACGGCCTGTTTCCAGGCGGGATTTCGGTCGGAGGTTCGAGGTTCCGTTGAACCTCGGAAGGCGAAGCCTCTATAGTGGTGTCCTCGTCGTCGCTCTCGTAGGCCATGATGCTGCCTGGGTTCCCGAACATCCAGTCGTAGAAAGAAAGAGGCTGGTTTCCCAGCGTACCGTGTTCCACGGGAGTGAGCTCGTTACTGCCCATAACGAACCGGCGGACGTACTCGAGGTAGTACGCGTACAATCCATGACCATACCCCTCGAGCTCGTCGACGTTGTCCATGCCAACAACCCAAGTGAAAAAAAATATCTGCTCCATAGCCTCAAAGTCCTGGAGGCTCAGATACTCAATGGATGGTTCACTTGAGCCAAAATGGACTTCGGTCGACCTGCCCTTTCCATTTCCCTTCACTGGACAATCTCGCACAAGATGATCGGAACTACCACATTCATGGCATTTAAGAACCTGGCCGTCTCTACCTCGCGGGTTTCCCCGCCTACCTTTGCCTTTTCCTGAGGTCTCTCTACGGCCTTTACCACGGCCTTTTCCCCCAAAGAATATCTCATCATGTTGTTCATCTGAGAGCCTCTGGAGAAATGCCGCGATGCCTCGTCCGTTCAACCTCCGACGACCTCGCTTACCTTTACCTTTTCCCTTAAAACTTCTACGTATCCTCCTTCTAACACGACGCACTGGTTTTCGTGTGAACCTCCTCCACCTTCGTTTAGCCTGTTGTAATAACCAGAACAAATGTTCAGCACGCTGATTGTCGTTATCCATATTCATGATATCTGACCAATCTAAAGCTTCAACACCATCTGATGATATAGTGTCTGTATCGGTGCCGGAGTCGAAATCCTCGTCTCCCAAGTAGGTGGATACACCGTCGGTTAGGGGGTTTGCTTCCCCCCAGAAAGAACGGTGTGGTTGTGGTTCTCTAGAAGGAGGGCTGGTTGCCCAGCTTGGTTGTGATCGATCCCCTGCTAATAACGCAGTGGATTCACCTGGGTCATCGGCCCATATGCTTGAGGGCCCGTTTCCAGGCTGGGCTTCAGTAGTCAAGGTAGTGTAGTAATTTCCACTACCAGATCCCCTTCCCCTTCCAAACACAGATCCTATGTTACCAGGAGACCGTTCGGATAGGTGGCCTATCGAACGCATCCTCTCCAGCAACTCATCATACTGTTGTTGTGTTCGGGGCATTTGGTGATTGAGTGGCTGTAAGTGTTGCATGGCTCGCTGGTTGCCGACGCCTAAGGCGCGGAATAGGATAGTGGTTAGCAGTTGGAAGTTGGGAAGGTCGAATCCCACCGATTGTGCCTCAAGTCGGGCCATTTCGAATCGGGTAAGGGTGACATCGATTCGTTCCCCGTGAGGCACGTGGAAGTCGATGAGTTGTGTGCCGGAAGTGAGCTGTCGCTCATCTTCCAGGCGTTCGAACTTCATGCTTAGGAGGAACATGATGTAAGTCACTGGGTCGGTGTGGACCCCATCGATGTCAGCACCATAGTTTATAATGTCAGGCGGTACCCTCATGGCGAGTGTCCTCGCTAGGCACCTAGGCCGCGTTGTATTGCGGCCGCTTGGGCCTGTGGCGTCATACGTCCGCTTGTAACGTTGAGCCATGCGTTGACCTCGTAGATGTACTCACGAAAAAGTACATTACCTTGAGGGTCCCAATATGGGCCATGTGTTTGCCCATCGGTGCTGTTTTCTCCACGACGCATGTGTCCAATTGCTGCCCCCAGCGCGAACCATATAATAGCGAAAACGACTAGCCCGAGAATGTGTAACGAAGGACGGTTATGATGCGCGTTGTCGCGCTGGGGTAGCGCCTTGTCGAGTCTTCGAGGCGCTCTGTCTGGCGGGTCTCCCCGCCCCTGCTTCAAGCATTGCGCTGTTAGCTCGTTGCCGAGCGGTTGGTGGTAACGCAGTGATGAAGCGTATATGGTACCAATCTGGTCGTCTAGACGTCGTACCTCTCGTGTTGCTTCTTGCTCTTGGATAGATCCTCGTAAAAGTACTGGGAGTGGTGGCGCAGGGTGGTAGGTAGTCACGAAGATCGTGCCGAATAATATGAGGCTAAGAAGAGCAAGAGCTGACCACACGAGAGTGCGGCCAGCTCCGCTACCAAGTCGAAAGTGAGCCTGGTAGCTCAAATATGGCATATAGCCTGGCAAATTGCATCCATCGCTCTGCTGTGAAGGTACAGTATGAGGGGTGGATGAGTAAGATAGGATAAGATCGATGTAATAATCTTTCCAGCACATAGCGAACACTCGCGGTGTCCGGGCAAATAGGGCGCGCGTGCCTTGGGCCAAAGGCAACGGCGCGCGAGCTATGCTCCCGATGCTGTAACATCTCCCAAAGAGCTACCCTTAAAGTGAAGGGCGGTGGTGATGATGCTGATAATGATGCGGGAGGAGGGAGGAAGGCGAGGAGGAGGAAGGAGCGAACGCGGGGCGCTGCCTCTTCAGAACGACGAGCCAACTCAACACAGGATGGTTAGGGAAAAATGCAACATCGCAAAAAATCACCACAGGAGCCCCAGACCCCATCTTTCTGCGTCATTTGTCGAGCCAGACCGATCAGTGAGGGTCCCAGGGCCCGAAACTGGACGAAAACGTCCGTGCTGACAAAATGCAACGCCAAAATCTCAGGGGAGCTTAGGGGGGGAACCAGCGACCTGGAAGCGGCGACACGTCGCCGAGAGATCGGCGATGGGCCCCCGATGCAGCGGATCCGCCCGTCCTGGGCGGGGTGGGCCATCGGGCCCCTAAGTGGCCTGCCCCCCCCTAAAAGTACCCCTGACCCTCAGACCTGATTGAAGGGGCCCTGGGACACACAAATAAGTACACACAAATAAAAGGATTCCCCATGTTTTCCCATTCTGGGTTTTTTGTCTTCCCCCCCACTTCCCATATTTTCCCATCTTTTCCTGGGAGTGGACGATAAATTGTGCCTGTGTTTTTTCCCCTCCTGACTGACGTTGCAGAGAAACTGTGCAAATCGCAAAAAATCCACACAGGAGCCCGAGACCCCATCTTTCTGTGTCCCTTGTCGAGCCAGATCGATATGTGAGGGCCCTGGGGCCCGAAACTGGGCGAGAACGCCCGTGGTGAAAAGAAATGCAGCGCCAGGATCCCAGGGTCTTGGCCCCGCTGGGTGCAGATGCCCATCGAGGTGCGGACCCGAGTCGGGCCCGTTGGGGCATCCACCTTCGCAGTGGACAAGGAGGAGGTGGAGGAAAAGGATGGAGGAAGGAGGGAGGGGAAAGGAGGGAAAGCAGGGAGGAGGAAGCAGGAGTAGGGCCCCCCGAAATCCAGACACGTTCCCAAGGACGGGTTTCTCATCCTGAGCCGTTTTTTGACAGCCCCCCGGCCCACGAAGGGCCCCCGGAGGTCCAAAACGGCCAAAAACCTCCCGCCCCTGACTTGTTCGGGACGCGAGCACGTCTGGGTGGCCTGGTCTGGTGCCGGTAGAACAGCCCGTCCTTCAGCATGAACCCCTTGATGCCGAGGTCACAGCCGGGCGCGTCCGCCCCCAGGGACAGGAGCCCTGGCCGCCAGGCGGCCACCTCGAAGGGCAGGGAGGTGGGCACCGCCACCGACGCGTCCGCGAACCAGATGCGGGGGTTGTACAGGAAGATCTTCTCCTGATGGGGCAACGGATAGGTTCGAGAGGAGGAAGAGGAGGAGGAGGAGGAGGAGGAGACAGAAGAGGCGGAGGAGGAGGAGGAGGCAGAGGGGCAACGATAGGTCATTGCACTGTCCTTGCAGACAACAACAACAAAAACAAAAACAGCAGCAACAACAACAACAACAATAACAACAGCAACAGCAACAGCAGCAGCAGCAGCAGCACCAGCAACAGCACCAGCAACAGCAACAACAACAACAACCATTTTAAGGCTGTACGCTCTTACTTGTCCGCGAGTCACTCAACACGTATACCCTACACCCTCGATGCCCGCCCTCTTCGTCTTCGATCACACCCCTTTCGGGGGGATTATTTCTCTTTGCTGGGGCCGGCGGGCTTAGACGTACGGGCAAACCGGAACGGGCAGACAATCCTTCGGGGGCGTACATCTCTCTGCCCAGCATTGGAATTGGCGCGGGCCCTGCAAGAGGAGGAGGGGAAGAACGAGGGAGAGTGGGAGGAAGGGGAGGGGGAAGGACGAAGGAAGAGGGATGATACCACGTTGTGAAGGCGTCCTTGGCGCGCGCGTGGTTCCTGAGCGCCGAAACGCAATTCCAGAATAATTTGTGAGGACGTCGCACGCGAGAGCGCAGTCCTGAGTACATTGTGATGAAATCTCAAACTGAAGCGGGGGCCCTGACTAAGTTGCGAGGAAGTCTCAAGCGGGAGCGCCGTTCCTGAGCAAATTGCACGGAAGTCTCAGGCGGGAGCGGGGGTCCACACTGAATTGCGAGGAAGTCTCAGGCGGGAGCGCCGTTCCTGAGTCAATTGCGCGGAAATGTCAGGCAGGAGCGGGGATCCTGAGTAAAGTTCGAAGAAGTCTCAGGCGGGAGCGCCGTTCCCACGTAAATTGCACGGAAGTTTCAAGCGGGAGCGGGGGTCTTGATTACGTTGCGAGGAAGTCTCAAACGGGAGCGCCTTTCCTGAGTAAATTGCGCGGAAGTCTCAGGCGGGAGCGGGGGTCCTGAGTAAAAATTGAGGAAGTCTCAAGCGGGAGCCGTTGTTGTTGTAGCCCGGGGGGCAGGGGCACAGTTTGAGCAGGAAGACCTTCCCTGGAGAAAAACAAGGTGCGAGCCCCCGCGGGGTGGCACTTTCACCCCCCCCCCCCCCCCCCCCCCCCCCCCCCCCCCCCCCCCCCCCCCCCCCCCCCCCCCCCCCCCCCCCCCCCCTATCGAAAAAAATCAATGTGCACCGGTGGGGGGGGATCAACAATAATTATTCAACAATAATTATTCTTCAAAAGTGAGAATTCAAGAATAATCCGCCGACCCCTTTGGGGTCATCAGGCGTGTGAGATTGTATCCCCTCCCCCCTCACCCCCCTCCCCACCGGACCCATGTCGCGCCCCCCCCTTGGACTTCCGTTTCCATAACGGCCTAATGGAAACGGCACAAGGCGCCCCCGGGGCGGCCCTGGACCCCCCGGCGGTCCCTCTTTCCATAGCGGCCCTATGGAAACGGTGCACGGCGTCCCCGGGGCGGCACCTGGACCCCCCAGTGGTCCCCCTTGCCATAGCGGCCCTATGGAAAAGGTGCACGGCGCCCCCGGGGCGGCACCACGTCCCCCTGGTGGTTCCCCTTTCCACATCGGTCCTATGGAAACAATGCACGGCGCCCCCGGGGCGGCTCCTGGACCCCCCGGTGGTCCACTTTTCCAAAGCGGCCCTATGGAAACGGTGCACTGCGCCCCCTGGCCGGCCCTGGACCCCCTGGTGGTCCCCTTTTCCTGAAATCCTTGAATGAAACGACGCACGGGCCGCTACACTGATACGCCTGGCAACTGCGCGCTGAGAACCCGAGTGTCTTACAGGCTTCGCACACCACTTTGGCTCCTTTTGCCTGTCGATGATATCCCACTTGTTTCTGCTTCAAATGTTTCGTGTCCGAGAACGCTCCTCTGCACGCCGCGCACGTCAGTGGCTTCGCGCCAGGAGACCCCCGAGAGACCGACCAAGAATCCCAAGGGGTCGGCGGTGCGGCGTAAGCCAAAGAATCATTTTAAGGCTGATCGTTCGTATCTGCTCGAGTGTCCGTTAACCCGTATTCCCCAAACTCTCGATACCCGCCCTCTTCGTCTTCGATCGTACCCCTTTTGGGGTATACCTTTCTTCCCTGCAGGCTGGGCCCCGGCAAGCGGCGGGGCGGCCGCGGACCGTCTGCCTGGCCAGCGGCAGCGCTGACCGGCGGCAACCCGACCCCAAGAGGAACGGACAGGGCACCGACCACGACGACGACGTCGACGACGACGACGTCGACGACGACGGCGATGACGACGACGACGACGACGACGACGACGACGACGACGACGACGACGAGCGAAAGCAAGAGCGAGAGCGAGAGAGAGAACGACAGCAGGGCTACGAAGGGCACGAAGTAGGCCGCGAGGGGCGACAGCGGGGACACGAAGGGAATCCGTATGGGGCCACGAACAGCGCGAACGAGCGGGGGCCACAAAGGGCTGATAATGCGGGGCCACAGAAGGCAACACGTAGGAAGGACAGCGAGAAGGCCACAAAGGGCGACAGCGGCGCCACGAAGGGCATGCACAAGGGGCCACGACGGGCGCGAACGAGCGGGGGCCACGAAGGGCATACGTATATTGGGCCGGGGAAAGCAAGGACGGGGCCACTGAGGGCAACAACGAGGCCACGAAGGGCAGCGAGGGGGCCGCGAAGGGCGACAGCGGGGCCACGAAGGGCATGCATATGGGGCCACGACGGGCGCAAACGAGCGGGGGCCACGCAGGGCATACATATATGGTCGAGGGTTTGGGCCCCCCCCCCGAATGCTAGTGCCATCGGCCCCCCCCACCGCGAGATGCCCCCCCCACCCCTGTGGGCGCGGGCGTGGCGTGGTGGCTCCCCCCCCACCCTGTGGATGTGGTGTGGGTGTGGTGTGTTGCTGTTGGTGTATGCGGGGTGACGGCATGGTCCTCCTCCCCCCCTCCCTCCCCCCCTGTGGGTGCGGTTTGTGTGTGCGGCGTGTGGCTGGACTTGGCGTCATGTTGACAGCTCCGGTGCTCGACGTCGCCGCCGCCGCTGGTGGTGCTGTCGACGTCGTCGTCGTTGTCGTCGTCGTCGTTGTCGTTGTCGTCGTTGTCGGTGTCGTCGTCGTCGTCGTCGTCGTCGTCGTCGTCGTCGTCGTCGTCGTCGTCGTCGTCGTCGTCGTCGTCGTCGTCGTCGTCATTGCTGTCGTCGTCGTCCTCCTCCTCGTCCTCCTCCTCCTCCTACTCTTCCCCTTTTCCCACCATCCCATCTGGGGGGTGGGGGGCCCGAGGACCTTGGGACCCATCCCATCTGGGGGGGGGGGGCCCGAGGACCCGGAGCCCGCAATCATGTATGGGGCCACGATCGGCAGCGAGGGGGCCACGAAGGGGTACAACGGGGCCACGAAGGGCAGCGACGGGGCCACGAAGGGCTGCAACGGGGCCACGAAAGGCAACGAAGGGGCCACGAAGGGCTGCAACGGGGCGACAAAGGACAGCGAGGGGACCACGAAGGACTGCAACGGGGCCACGCAGGGCAGCGAGGGGGCCACGAAGGGCTGCAACGGGGCCACGAAGGGCAGCGACGTGGCCACGAAGGGGTGCAACGGGGCCACGACAGGCAGCGAGGGGGCCACGAAGGGCTGCAATAGGGCCATGAAAGGCAGCGAGGGGGCCACGAAGGGCTGCAACGGGGCCACGAAGGGCAGCGAGGGAGCCACGAGGGCCACGAAGGGCAACGAGGGGGCCACGAAGAGCTGCAACGGTCCAATAAGGGCACCGAAGGGGCCACGAAAGGCTGCAGCGGGGCCACCAAGGGCAGCGAGATCCCGATTCCCAAATAATCTGCGAGGGAGTCCTAAGCGTGCGCGCGACTCCTGGGCGCCCGAGTGTCGGGAGCGCGGCGCTTGAATAAATTGCAGGAAGTTCCAACGCAAGGGCGCTAATCTCGAGTATACTTGCAAACTGTCTCCAGCAAGAGCGCGACTCCAGAGCGCCGAGAGAGCGATCCCTGAAAAAAATAAACGGAAGTCCCAAGCGAGAACGCGATTCGCGAAAAAATGCCAGGAAATCTCGGGCGGGGACGGGGGCCCTGGCTAAATTGTGAGGAGGTCTCAGGCGGGAGCCGCAGCTGTAACCCAGGGGCCAACAACGCAGTTCGAGGACGATGACTTTCCCTGATAAACAAAACAAGGCGCGAGCGCCAGGAGGGGCACTTCCATCAAAAAATGCTGCGTGCGCTGGGGGGGATCAACAATAATCATCATGCACTAATGAGAAACCAACAACAAGAACAACGACGACAACAACAACAACAACCATTTTACCTTCATGCGCCAAGCTCCCACATGTCACACGCATCCTTCCGGATACCACACCCCATCGCGGTGGATTTTTCCGGCATGCGGGGCCCGATATTCCCTCGCCCAGATCTCCCACCCAAGAACGCATCGCCACCACCTCCTCCGAGGAAATTCGACATCCACAGCTCGGACGGCACATCGCCATCGCAATCGCTCTGCGCACGCCCCGCATCTCGGAGGAGGAAGAGGAGGACGACGACGAGGGGAGGGAAGATGAGAGAGAGGAAGAGGGGGAAGAGGAGGAGGAGGCAGCACCTCCGAGGACGAGGTGGTTCTTACTCGTTCGAACTGTTACGCCACCATCCTGCGGCCTCGGCGCGTGGCCCTGATCGTTCACGCCCCCAGGCGCTGCCGCCCCCATGCTCGCATCCTCCACCTGCCCCTCTCCACGCATTGTCAAGAAATCCCTGAGGTCAAACCTTCAACCCGCGATCCTTGGAGTCCATAGAAGTCATCCGTCCTCCTTTTTCTCCTGCTCCACATTATCTATACTCTCCAAAAGTGATAGTTATCCAATAATTAAGGTTCAACAGGGACTCGTAGAAGCCCCCCGGAGTAGAAAGGTGAGGAAGTATCAAACGGGATCGACGAGGGAGGACGGAAGGGGAAGGGAGGAGGAAGGCGGGAGGACGGAGGCAAAGGGAAGGGGGAGACAAGGGGGACGAAAAGGGAAAGGAGGAGGGAGGAGGAGAGGGGAGGAGGGAGAAAAGAGAAGCGGGAGAGGGAGGAGGGAGGAGGGAGAAGAGAAGGGGATGGAGGAAGGAAGAGGGAGGAAGAGAGAGGGGGGAGGAGGAAGAAGGAGGAGGAGAAGGAGGAGGAGGAGGAGGAGGAGGAAGAGGAGGAGGAGGAGGAGGAGGAGGGGAAGAGGGGGGACGAGGAGGAGGGAGGAGGAAGAGGAGGAGGAGGAAAGAGGAGGAGGAGGAGGAGGAGAGGAGGAGGAGGAGAGGGCGGAAAAGGATGGGTGGTGGAGGAGAGGAGGAAGGAAGGACGAGGTAGGGTGGAGGAAGGAGGGCGAAGAGTAGGAGCGGGGTGGAGGAAGGAAGAGGGAGGAACCGAGCGAAGGAGGGGAGGGAAGGAGGGGCGGTGGGAGGAGGAGGAGGAGGAGGAGAGGACGAGGGATGCAGGAGGAAGACAAAAGGGTGCCAGTCCAACGTAAACCGCGAGGAAGCCTCGGGCGGGAGCGCTGGTTTTGTCGGGGCAGGGGCTGTCGGCGGCGAGCAAGAGCGCCGCCCCGAGTTTTTTTTCTTACTATTATATATATATATATATATATATATATATGTGTATATACACACAAATATATAACATAGTTGTATACATGTATTTGAGAAACAGAATAGCGCGCCTGTCCAAGGCAAAACGGGAAGTAATCTCGAGCGGGGGCGCTGGTTCTGTCGAGACGGCTGCTTTCGGCGGCGAGCAAGAGCACCGGCCCTGAATTAAAAAGGAGGAAGTCTCGAACTGAAGCGTTGCTGTTGCCTCGGGGGGCCGGTTTCGGCGGCCCCCCTAACCGCTCGAGAGCGAGCCTCATTTTCAATGAAAATGCAGCTGGCGCCTCGGCGAGAACGCCAGGGCGCCTGCAAGGGGTCCAACAATAAAAACTGATGAATAATAAACAAAACAATCATTTTACCATCATGCGCCATGGTTCTACACGTCACATGCATCCTTCTGGATACCGCACCCCATCATGGGGGGTTTTCTGGCACGCGGGGCCCGACATTCCCTCGCCCAGATCTCCCGCCCGAGAAAGCATCGCCACCACCACTTCCGAGGAGCTTTGACATCCACAGCTCGGACGGCACATCACCATCGCAATCGCCTTGCGCGCGCCCCGCATCTCGGAGGAGGAGGAGGAAGAGGACGAGGAGGGGAGGGAAGATGAGGGAGACGAAGAGGGAGAGGAAGAGGAGGAGGAGGAGGAGGATGGGGAAGGAGGAGGAAGGGGAGGAAGGAGCAGTTGCACTCGCAGTACCTCCGAGGACAAAGTGGTTCTTACTCTTCGTTCGAGCTGTTACGCCACCATCCTGCGGTCTCGGCGCGTGACCCTAAACGTTCACGCCCCCAGGCGCTGCCGCCCCCATGCTCGCATCCTCCACCCGCCCCTTCCACACCCTCTCAGGGAATCCCTGGAGTCAACCCTTCGACCCTCGATCCTTCGACCCATGGAAGTCATCCGTCCTCGCTCTCCAGAAATGATAGTTCTCTAATAGTGAAGGTTCAACAGGGGCTCTTGGAAGCCCCCCAGAGGCGACGCCGAAACGAAGGCCCCAGTCTTGAGTACAAGGTGAGGAAGTATCAAAAGGGAGCGACGAGGCAGGACGGAAGGGAAGGGAGGATGGAGGAGGGAGGAGGGAGGCAGGAGGAAGGAGGAGACAAGAGGACGAAAAGGGAAAGGGGGAGGGAGGAGGAGGGAGGAGGGAGAAAAGAGGACCGGGAGAGGGAGGAGGGAGGAGGGAGAAGAGGAGGTGGAAAGAGGAACAGGGAGGAAGAGAGAGGGGGAAGGAAGGAGGAGGAAGAGGAGGAGGAGGAGAAGGAAGAGGAGGAGGAGGAGGAGGAGGAGGAGAAGGGGGAAAAGGCGGAGGGAGGAAAATAGGACGAGGAGGAAGGGTGGACGAGGAGAAAGGGAAGAGGAGGAGAGGGAGGAGAAAGGGGGGAGGGAGAGGGAGGAAAATGAGGGATGGAGGAGTGAGAGGGAGGGGAGGGAGGAGAAGAGGAGGAGGGGTTTGGAGGAAGTAAGAGGGAAGAAGAGGGAGGGATAGGGGGGGAGGGAGGAGAGGAGGAGGAGGAGGAGAGGAGGAGGCGGAGGAGGAGGAGGGAGGAGTGAGAAAAGAAAGGAGGCGAGGAGGACGAGGACGAGGATGAGGTAGGAGGGAGGAGGTGGAGAAGAAAAGGGCGCCAGTCCAGCGCAAAACGGGAGGAAGTTTCGGGCGGGAGCGCTGGTGTTGTTGGGACGGGGGCTGTCGGCGGCGAGCAAGAGCACCGCCTTGAGTAAAAAAGGGAGGAAGTCTCGAGCAGGAGCGTTGTTGCTGTCGGGGGGGATAGCGCGCCTGTCCAAGGTAAAATGGGAGGAAATCTCGAGCGGGAGCGCTGGTTGTGCTGAAACGGCTGCTTTCGGCGGCGAGCAAGAGCACCCGCCCTGAGCAAAAAAGGAACAACTCTCGAACGGAAGCGTTGTTGTTGTCTTTGGGGGCTGGTTTCGGCGGCCCCCCAAACCGCTCGAGAGTGAGCCTCATATTTAATGAAAATGCACCCCGCGCCTCGGCGAGAGCGCCGACCCTGTCGGCGTGTGGAAGACGCATCCCGGTGTCGTCGTCTTGCGTGGATCACCGTCGTCGTCGTCGTCGCCGTCGTCGTCGTCATCGTCGTCGCCCGAAATAAAAGACAATCGAACACGAAACAGAAAGAAATCGTAGTCGATGTACGATAGGTCTCTCCAGCGGGTCCTGCAAAGAGCCTCTTAGGAGCCCCGGAAGATTCGTCCCAAAGTGTGGTTTCTAGGCTAAGCTCTTGCCTGCCTGCCTGCTGTTTTGTTACGTACTATAGCCGTTTGGCTTAGAGGAAAAGACATCAAAGATATCTTGATGTTTTTTCTGACGGCTGATATGTGATTCTCATCAATATCTATTCTTGGATACGATTCTAATAGATATCCCGAGTTTGGTAGCGGAGCCTCTACGGAGGCTCCTTCCACGGACCGCACGCACACGCGCGCGCACGGTCAGGCGACCACCGCAGACCGACTTGGATCAGACGTACGTCAGATACTATCATATTGGACGGTACCAGATTTACATCAGTTACCGACACAACACGGATTGGTTGCTACAACAGTTACCGACACAATACGGATTGGTTTCGAGAACATTGATTCGTTGACCGAATCACAGACACAATGCAGCAGACAACGGCATCTTCGCAGCTTGGTCTTCGGCAGTACACAAAAGACGTGCCCCCAGGATGGAGGCCGCGTACTTACCCGATCAAGGAATACAAAGAATACTTCGCCATCTGGGGCCGCTTGACCAAGCTTGATCAAGAACAGATTGGACCCGCTATCATGTCTCGACTCGAAGGAGGAGCTTTACGGATTGCCATGGGACTGACGATTCAGAGGCCTGATCCCGACACCCGCGCGCAGATGACCCACGAAGGAATCGAGGCAGTTTCTCTCGACGCTCAAGACGCCATCGTTGATCCTGCGACGGGAACACAGATCGCGCCCCCTTATCCTTCAGGAGTCAAAATGCTGATAGCAAAGCTTACGGAACTTTACTACTTGGACGACCAGGACCTCGCCTGGACGAGCCTTGACAAGTTCTTCTGCTTCACGAAGCCCTATGACATGGACTTCTCCACGTGCGTCGTGGAATGGGAGAAACTCTACTCAGAGGCTGAGAAGCATGGAGGCCTCGCTATCGGCGACAGTGGCAAGGCCTGGCTTTTCTTCAGCAGATCAGGAATCGCAGAGCGCCAACTTGCAGATTTGAGACTTAAGGCCGGTGGCGACCTCACTCGCTATAAAGAGATGATTGCAGTACAAATGAAGATTTCTAAGAATGAGTCTGCCAGTTACGACCAGATGACTGGCAAGATTGGCAAGAGGACGACGAACGCGGAGATGACTACAGCGACTACTACGGCGAAAGGGCAAGAAGCAGGGAGGATAATTCCGACGCGGAAAAGGATATGGAGATCAGCAGAACAACAGAGGACGTGGAAAACGAGCCAGTGGAAATCAGCGCACGGGGTGCGGCCGCAAGTGGCATTCTACTGAGCAGTGCCCTATGAAGACGAATTCTGGACCAGGCGGATCCTCAACCCAACCTGATGAAGGTCATCATACGGACATGGAGAGACATCAAGATGAAGAAGAGTATTGGAAACGCAAAGGATCTCGGAAGCCTTCTCTCAGAGGATCTCGCGGAAAAGGATCTGATCGTAGACCAGAGACCCCACGCTATCAACCTGGGCGAGGAACAGGACAACGCTTAATGGGCCGCAGCGATTTTGGAAGATTCTCCTTCAAAGGCAAGAATAGGAAAGGCAAAGGCAAGAAACCTTCAAAGAACAACTTCGGGCAGCGCAGCTACGGCCAGATGCATGCGACCTTTCCTACTACAAGCGCGAAAGACGAAGCACGACATGATCATGACGGTTCATCCGGTTTCGTACCCACCTTGGACTCATATGGGGATTGTCTCAAGAAGCAAGAAAAGTCGAAGGCAGGAAAGGCATATCAATTGATATTCGGACCGGGCCCTCCAGGAGCAACTATATCGGCAAAGACGCAGATGACGACATCGACGAGCACATCATCTTCACCGACCGGATCAATGGAGACACGGTACCCACCAGGACTTCATGAACCACTCTACGTTCGATTGACATCGACGAGCCTGGACGCGCCGAGGATATGCCATGCTTGTTGGAAGACTTCTACATCGACGTGCGATATGTGCCAGAAGCAATGCTGTTTGGATCATTCCTTTCTCAATTCAGCTAACAGCAAGATCCTGTGCTTCGACTGCACGGCCAACCACATCAAGGACGCTACCGATGTCGAAGGCGACTCTAATGCAGGACCATCGGCAGCATCGAGTCATACTTTAAGCAGAACACCATCATCATGGATGAAGATTGGATCAATCCCGGAGGCAACCTTCGAAGACGACGACGATGAAGTCAAGGAAGTTCATCTCACCGCGGCATCTCATGAGCATGGATGCCTCATTACCAATGGCATGGTTTTCCAGAGCGACCGATTTCACAACTTCACGGTGATAAGAGGCATCAAAACATATGGATTGCTGATAGACCCTGGAGCTTCGAGAGGACTGGTTGGCACAGACACTCTCTCAGACATCGCCACACAGATCCTCAGACCCAGGCGTCTTGATAAGTTTGTGAAGTGGAAGCCCAGTATCAACAAGTTCACCGGCATCACGGCAGACCCACAGAAGTCATTGTCATTTGTAAGTTTTCCCATCGGTTTGCAGGGCATCAAGAACGCAACGTTCACAGCCGACGTTCTTGGAGGAATATCATCGAGATGCCCTGGCTTGGTTCCTCTGGTTAGTTTACTCAATGCTGGATGTATCATATGCTGTGGATATTTTGCTAACAATGATGGCCTGCTCAGTATTAGAACTACGGATGGTTCGATTTGTGCTCAGAGATTGTTATTAACTGATTATGGACATTACCTGCTACCGATCGATCAGTTCAACCAGCCACGTGACTGGAGACAAGACCGACTCGTGAATAATGAGAAGCAGCAGCTTGGACGAGCAGCACAGCGACAACTACCGCCATCCAGTACTATGGACTTCTACTCATATCAGCAGCACTCCCAGAGTTCACCGGTATCGACGGCATCCGTGGCAGGACTCTACGCGGAGAATGATGATGAAGTCACGGCCACGAGACCGACGCTTTTTCAATCGGTCCTGAACATGACGAGAAACTGTTTGGCCACGAGTTGTACTCATTCCAGAATCCCGATTGCCCAACGATATCTTTACGCATGGAGTACTATTTCGGCGCCACGCTGGACTGGAACGCCCATGTTTCCATCAACTCATTCTTCAGACGAGCTTATCGAGGCCAACAGTGAGTTCAAGGCTATCCCGGAGATGTTCTACACTACACTTAAGGACCTACCTGTCATTACTCCTTCCAGTTTTCCCATGTTTCAAAACATTCTCTTGGAAGTCTTAAGTGATGGAAGCTTCGGAGACCAATTCCCGATAATTTCGCTATGGACATGGTGTTCAGGATCATCAAGACTCGCACTGATCATGCTCTCTGCACCCTTCAACCAGCTCGTGTTATTTCCGGTTAACCTACGCTATGGCTGGGATCTACGCCTACCTGAACACCAGCAACTTCTACGTACAGCCGATCGACAATTCTCCCCAATGGAGACCACATACGAACCAAGATGCAAGTACTGGAGTCAAATGGGCAGTAGCAGACATCCAGAAGTTACTGCAGAAAGAAGACACCAGGAGACCGACGTGCTGAAACTCATCTTGCAAATTGCTTGCGACAATGTCCAGCAACATCGACACGGACTGCTCGAAAACCCAAAGTCTTCAGCCATATGGGCCAAATCACCGCTGGCAGCATTACAGTATCACGACAAGTTCAACGACCACACCTACTCCACGGATATGCGTCGTTTTTTCTCCACTTCCAGATGGGCAGCGTCACCGGAAGGAGACAAAGCTCAAGAGTTCCTTCAAGTTGACAAGTTCTGCTGGAAAATGTAGATGCTATTATGGACATGAACATCTTGAAGGCTACGATCGAGAACACCATAGGAAGCGAACAGCAGCAGCCGCGGCATATTCGCGGAGAGTCTGTTCTTGCATTTGTCAGGACATCATGGTTTTGCTCAAAAACACCAAGAATACTACACATCCGAGTTACCCAGCGGAGGAACTACAGCCACCAAGTGATGATGACGAAGAAGCAGTACCAGGAGTCATTACGAACGAACAGGCTGTGGATCGCAGAAACTTGAGTGACCTTCTGAAATCGATGGGCGCTTCTCATATCACGGCACATTTTGGTTATTGCAAATTTCTTGAAGGACTTGACCAACAGATGCTCAAGGCCTGCATTCCGAATTTGTCGGGTTACTCTGCCAGAACAATCACCCCCGGACAAGCATCGACGAGAGCTTTCATGATTCCTGGAGTTCAGTTGGAAAACCCAACAACAATGTTGCTACATCAACTACTTCGTGACGTCTATATCTTTACGGCTTTGGACGTGGAAATCTGGCCACAGGAAATGCACTTGCATGACAAGCCACAAACTCAAGCGGTTAAGGCTTCAAAGGACAGGTTGATCTTTTACGGTTTCTCAGATGGCAGTGTACGAGTGGAATTCCTGGACGATTGGTTGAGTTGTAGCTCAGAAAGTCTGAAGAAGGCACCTCATGATGACGCACACTACCTTGTACCAATTCTTGGAGAATTACAACCAGAAGGACATCGACAATTTAATAGACGGAGAGTCACCGGAAAGACTACTGCTCCTCAGGTACCAATACTTGTAGCACCTCCTACAGAGTACATCAGGAAGAGAATCGCCGGGAAGACTACGACTCCTGAAATACCAATACCTGCATCACCTCCTGAACAACAAGAACCTCAGGAAGCTGGTCGAGAAATTGCGAAGATGTCTGGACGACGTCTTGACGCGATCAAGCCCAGTATCGACTTGAAGGACCTCCCAGGCAAGATGTTGGAAGCCTCACCAGCAGAACAAGATCGACGACTACGAGGAGTTCGCGAGAGATGTTGGCACAATTCTCCTAAGGATATGTTGCGACTTCTTCAGGCAGTTTTGTTACCCAAGGACATCATTCTCAAAGGAGTTCAAATTGCTCGATATTGTTCGATATGTCAGTCACAACAACGACATCTCCATGCGCCTACTATCAAGTCCCAGCTCTCGATTATTTTTAACGAGGTCGTCCAGCACGACTTGTTCTCCATGCGGCATTCGACATTCATGCCACTGATCGATGAAGCGATTCGCTGGAAGACTATATATCAATTTGAGAACAAGCTGGGACCTACACTTGCACGAGCACTTTATCGCTTGTGGATCAGATTCTGGGGGCCCATGCGACATTTACTCTCAGATCAAGAAGGAGGCTTACTCAGTGATGAAGCAACGCGGATGTTTGACAGGCCTTCGATTGCACGATTACTTGTCGGACGTGATGGTTCTTCAAAAAGGGACTGGTTGAGCGACGCGTTGCCCTGATTAAGATTGGCATGCTGAAATTGAAGAAGGAACTACAATCAGCGGGAATCAACATCACGGCCGGGAAAATTGTCAAGAGGTTTGTATGTCACAGAACCTGCTCCTGGAGCACAATGGAGGAACACCACAGATGGCTCTCACAGGAGTTGAACAGCGAGGTTGGCATGCTCCAGACACCGAGACCCTGGAATCAAGCGTTGGATCATTGTGTTCAAGACTAGACTACGTCGAGCAGATGATGAGAAAGAAGATGTTGGCAAAGCAGTGTATCTTTCAAGGACTCATCGAAGATCGATTGGCCATGGCATCACGCATCAAACAGCACATGCATAGTCACGAACTTCGCATACCCGGCACAATCATTGACTACTGGAGACAACCAAAGAGAACAGAAGATGACGAATGGCGGGGACCGGCAGAACTGATATCAGTGGAACGCCTGGCCGGATCAGCCATTATTCGACATCAAGGACATCCATTACTGATACCACTCCAACACATACGACGACATGTACTATCTCAGTTCTTCCACAAGTCTATTGATCAGTACTCCGAGGATTTCTTTGGCAACTATCATGTGGTCAAGGAGACAACTATCTTCGAAGCAGAACTTGAATCGGCAAAAGAACCCACAGACGAGAAGCAAGTCCGACTGACAAACGCGCTTATGGACATTGTTGACGGAGAACCACCTGGTAAGTTACGATGGGTTGGCAAAGTTTGCAGAGAAGGAGAATACGTCTTTGTACCTGATCAAGAACCAGTTGACCAATGTCAAGTTCTCAAAATGTGCGAAGAATCATTTCAAGCAATATTTCCCGCAGCACATGGAGTTCTATGTGGTACTAGTCTTCGACGTATACCTCATATCTCTCAGGTCTCATGGGCAGTTATTCTCAGATGGCATAGACGAGACAGAACTGACTACCACATCAAGCAGCACGTGCCCAAGATCAACATTACCTTTAGAGCAGACAAGTTTGAAAATTGGTCTACCATTATTATACACAGCTTTGATCATCAAGAATAATTGCAACATGATTTAGTACCAGAAATGGGTTGGAGTGATATTTCAAGCATTACACCTGTGGACGACGCACCGTCGCCAGTTATTAGCCAGCCAGATGACGACGACTCACCGCCACGCAGAAGACCACCGACTGGATCAGTTCATGCATCACAAGCTACACCACCGGAAGTTTCTCAACCGCCTGCTGACGCTGACGACGACATACCTATGCCAGCAGCATCTTCAGGACATCCACCTGCTCCACCGGCGCCTCCATCAGCACCGGTACCGATATGTACTGGTGACTCCCTGAGTGATCCTCAGGACTCATCATATCCGGAACAATCGATTGTGGTTCCTACGGGCCCATATGCTAAGTTACCTCAGCTTCGCCAAGCACCGCCAGATGTTGATATGGATGATGTTGCAGCTTCCCCCAATGGAAGACCAGGACCTCCGGGCCCACCAGGATCAGGATCCGTTATCTTTGACTTGGCAGCACCAAGACCATGGAGACCCCCAAGTACCATCGGCAGGATCTACGACACAGCCTTTACAACCAATACCTTTCCCTGCAGTGCCAATGGGTTCAAGTGTTCCAAGACAGCTCGGAACACCTCAGAATGCCGAATCATTGATGACACCTATTACTACGGCGAAACCGACACTGACATCAGCGCCAGATCCTATAAGTCCTGCGACTGCAAAGGCTACTACACCACATCCTACACCTTGGAAGACTCATGTACCCACATGGGCACCTGTTCCGAAGCCAGCACGACATCGAGTTGAACCTTACGGCAGTGGCACCGGCACATCATCAAGCTCATCATGAGGACCACCTACGGCGACAGCCTTACCGACACCGGCGACCAATTCGCCCCAGGCAGAACACGAACATCCACATGACCAATCAGAACAATCAGGATCAGGAGATTCACAGGCTACCATGCAGTATCCAGAGGACATGAACAATGCTGGAGACTTGGATATAGCAATACAAGTGGACAAGACGACAGCCGAGTTTCCAAGAGAGGTCACAACACTAGCAGTGAAAGCTCAACTACTGGAAGACCACCTCCACAGAAACAAGTCAAGATCAGCGACTCCGCTGATATCATGAACAAGAGCGACGACAAGGACATGAACGACCAACCAGATGCTACGGCTTCTTCTTCTTCTGGACCACCGGGACCTTCAGCAGGAGGACCACCAGTTCTTCCCATCGCAAGTGAACCCACAGCAGATGCATCGCCGGGAGCATCACAGCCCACGGAACGAGAAGTGGAGCCATTTCAACATTTCTCAACAGGAGGCGTTCCACCAGACAAGGACTTGATGAAAGCTCTTCTCTCCAAGTGCGGAGCACAGCCGATATATGACTTCTATAATGAATGGAAGACTGAAAGGAAGAATTATTTACTACCATGATCTCGGAGCTGATCAACGAGCTCAAGGACTTAGACATCGGAGTAGAAGCAGAACAGGAGCATCTACTTGACCTATTCACTGGAGACGTTTATAAGGCCGGAGACGACAGTATGATGTTCAAGGATAAAGACCTTCAACGGTATCCTCATCTTGTGGATGAAGCAGATCATCGAGAATTGGAAGCTTTTTGCAATCACAAGGTCTTCGTACCACGTTTGAAGAAGGATCTACCAGCAGGAGCCAATGTTGTTGATTGTGTTTGGGTTCGCAAGTGGGCTATCAAGTACAAGAAGATGAAATCCAGAGTTTGCGCTAGAGGCTGTTTTGACAAGCAAAAGCAGATTCTCGAGGAGCATTCAAGTACAGCGACGCGGTTTTGACAACGATGGGTGATTTCTATGGGGCTCTGCACTGGAATTTTGTGGAGCGATACGGACGACCCCTACGACATCGAGACGGAGAGTTTGGACATTTCTACGGCATTTCTTCACGGACTGGATTATAGCGAAATGAGCGCTGATGCCAGAACACTGGGATATGAGTATCGCCACAAGCGGGAGTGCTTCATTATACCACCCGAGAACGTGTGGAGACATTTTCGTAAGATGATAACGGCCATGAAGGAGTTGAAGAATTCCAGACGCGCTACGAGGCCAGTACGTTCTACTTGTTTACGGGCAATGTATGGTTTCACGGATGTGCCGCTGATGTTTCAACTTGCACTTATCTTTTATCTCAAGAAGAAGACGAATGCGATCAGTTCAGTTTTTGACGACAACTTTCTGCATTGGTTTGTTACCATTGACGGAGTCAAACATTTAGCGTTTATTATGACGGCTCATGTGGACGACCTACAGATTACAGGCTGCAGATCCATGAGGAAATGGATGAAGGATTCTCTTACCAGACCCTTTGGTGATACGAAGATTCAACCGATACCTTATACTCACGCATGTATCCAGATCGAACGACTTAATCGAGATTGCCTTCGACTTCATCAATACGAGTTATGCAACAAGTCGACCATTCACAAGATACCGGAACATCGGCTCAGAGAACCAGAGAGTCCCTGCGACAAGTCGCAGATCACTATCTTCAGATCATTGTGTTGTTCAGCATTGTGGGCTTGCCAAACACGTTTGGAGGAACTGTGCTGTTACCAGTTTACAAGTATTTCTTCAGACACCGAAGATAGAGCACACTATTGCCATCAATTGCGTTATCAAGAGATTGCGGCGACCTTTACGACATGGAATATATCTATGGAGATTGTAGCCACCTTTGCGTATTGCCAGCATAAGCGACGCCTCAGCACCGAACAAGCAGAGCAATTTCGTGACAGAAGGTATTATTAGTGGTTCGGCAGAAGATAGAAACGTACAAATAGAGACGGGCAAAGAGGATTTCTTGGACAACGAACTGGTGCAAAAGCTCGGAGGTAAGATGCACATATTGACAGGAAGTTCACAAAAAGGTCGAGATGATTTCGCACCGTACGTCACACGCCGAGACTTCATCAGCGGCCAAAGCGATACCATTGGCACAACTTGTTGCTTTACGATTGTGTGAACCTTAGGTCGCGACAACAAAGAGTTTCGCAGGTAAACATTATATTCCTATAGCTTTACTAGACGTTCAAGAATCAGCCACAATACCACTTCCAGTGGATTCGCTGATTGATTGCATGGATATATGGGAACTGTTTTGCGGTCTTAAGGGCATACCACAAGACAAAAGTCAAAGACTTGGAGTATTATCGATACGAGAAGAGGATATGTTTGCGCTTGCGACGACTTTACCACATAAGGACCAAGTCGATGTGTGCCGACCAACTCACGAAGGTATCTGGTCAGGACAGCGAGGAGTTGTATAGATTAATGTCGAGTGGATTTTTTTGTTATATTGGACAAATACAGTGTGGACAGACAGACACGGCTTCAGTGTGGACAGAATGCGACACGGCTTCGGATCGAGTGTGGACAGACAGACATACAAGTATTCCTTATGTTTCAGATGAGGGCATGATGCATGATTTATGTGCTGAATGCAATCCAAGATTTGCGGACAACCCGAGGCAGAAAATCAAATGGATATGGATTTTATGATTTTATATAGTATCTGGAACAGAACAGATGGTATCTGTATGGTCATGCACATTGGGACTACGATGGACATACATATATCGAGATATATGTGCAGACGCGGTTTTGGTATTATGTATTGTGCGATGTGAAGAATGTCAAGGCTTCCCGCGCGCTCGCGCGCTCGCACATGTAATGTAAGCACGCCTTTCAAATTCAGGATATCGACTCTTAGGATCCGTTTTAGGATCGAACTTTTATAAATGCTCTCGAAACCAAGATAGTATGATGAGAGTTAGAATTCTGATGTATGATAGGTTTCTCCAGCGGGTCCTGTAAAGAACCTCTTAGGAGCCCCGGACGATTCGTCCCAAAGTATGGTTTCTAGGCTAAGCTCTTGCCTGCCTGCCTGCTGTTTCGTTACGTACTATAGCCGTTTGGCTTAGAGGAAAAACATCACATATATCTTAATGTTTTCTCTGTCGACTGATACTTGATTATCACCAATATCTACTCTTGGATACGATTCTCATCGATATCCCGAGTCCCGGGGGGGGGTCCAGGGGGGGGTCGCCACCCAGGTACGCACCCTTCCCCCGGCCTAGTTTTCTGATTGTTTTGCCCATCCCGAACATGTGGGGGAGTGTCCTCCTCCCCCCTCTTCGCCTCCCCCTCCTCCCTCTTACCTCCTCCTCCTCGGGAGGGGCCTTCCCTTTGATCCGTTCCTCGCCAGGGAGGGGGGGCGCCACGCTACACGAAAATGGAATCCCGGGACCTAGAAAAGCTTCACAGGGGCCGAGAGTGCCCCAAGAAGCCGCCCAGACGGTCCCAGAGGGTGCCGAATCGCCGGGCCATCGGTCCAAGACGCCCAAGTAGTCTCCAGACGGCCCAAGACGTTTTCAAGACGCCCCACGAGTTAAAGAAAATCGAACACGAAACCAAAAGACCTCGTAGTCGTGGCGAAGCCCCTCCGAACCTTCCCCACAGGAACGGGGGGGGGGTCAGATAGGCATCCCCCCGGGCGACCCTCTCCCTCCCTTTCCCTCTCCCCCCCCTCCCCCTTCCTTTCCTCCGCCTCCTCCTCCTCCTCCTCCTCCTCCTCCTCTTCCTCCTCCTCCTCCTCCTTTTCCTCCTCCTCCTCCTCTTCCTCCTCCTCCTCGTCCTCCTCCTCCTCCTCCTCCTCGTCCTCCGCATCCTCCTCCTCCTCCTCCTCCTCCTCCTCCACCTCCTCCTCCCCTTCTCCTCCTCCTCCTCCTCCTCCTCCGCCTCCTCCTCCTCCTCCGCCTCCTCCTCCTCCTCGTCCTCCTCCTTCTCCTCCTCCGCCTCCTCCTCCCCCTCCTCCCCCTCGTCCTCCTCCTCCTCCTCCTCCTCCTCGGAATCGGAATCGGAATCGGATCTCAAGGCATGTGACATGGCTGCCTATCTAAGCAAAAACAGGACAAGGATGGAGGAGGAGGGAGAGCGCCATTCCCAGGTCCACACCCTGTCAGGCGCCCCCCAAGCCTCCAACGGCGGGCTGCAGACAAACGGGACAAGGGGTTCTGGGAGAGGAGACTGGACGCTCGGGAGGTGCGAAAGAAGCAGGGCACCAGTGCTCATGCTCAGCCCCTGGCACTCTAGCCCGCAGAACAACCCCTGAAAGGAAGATGATGATCCCACGACCGAATCGGGACGGACGACACGTTCAAACGCGCGCAAGCAAAATGGCGAGACAATATTTGGAGGACATGTCTCAAGAACAAAGGGCGTGCCTCGAACAGCGGCAGCGGCATGAAGCATCCCTCCCTGTACGATCGCATCATTCCCTTCCTTGACGATATGAGCCTCCACGGTGGAAAGATCCCGCCTCCCCCAAGGGAGAGCATCAGAACGGAGGGCCCTCACGTGGCCTCGAGGACGAGCAGACCCCAACACAGTGGGGTCCGCCCAAGAGGGCCCACTGCAAACCCAAATCAAGGCAACCGATCCAGCCATGACGAGAGGAACCCCGACCGACTCGATTTTACACGGAGGCAGACAGAGGACATGGTATCCACGCGAGGTGGCTATGTTTTGAACCTGGCACACAGAGTCACTCTTTCCCATGACGATGATACAATCGGTGGCAGCAAAAGGCAAACACGGGATATCTAAACTGCCAGCGCCAGCTTTGGCGCGCGCCTCCAGGAGCACAGTGGGATATTCCACCTGATGCCCTCGAGAGCCCCCTCTTAAACGAATCGTAGGCCCCGAGACGCGCACCACGGGTTCACTCGCAAAGTTCTCTGGAAGCCCGCGCTTCCTATTCTGAGCCTGGATTTCGAGAGCGAGTTGCCGCCATTCGGGGACTTCGGGAAAGGGAGACACAGGAAGGGAGAGACGCCACCGACGACGACACACCTGAGCACGATGTATGTGAGCGACCAGCCGATTGGGTTGGTGAAAATCCTTCAAACACACATGGCAAACATGCCCGTACACCCAGCTCTCGACCGTGTCGTCCTGTTTGTGAACCTTGTTTAGATGCATGGTCATGGTCCTACGTTGCTCAGAAACGAAGCCACACTCATAGCAGATGAAATGTGGCGTCAAATGTGAGTCGGCCTCTTCTGTGGTCAAATTCCAAACGGAACCATCAAGAACGGTCTGGCATATCTTGGTGCTGCGACAAAGCCTAGCCTCGTGCTTCTGCCAAAAAAGCGCACGTGAGGCAACATTGCGCATGTGCGTCTTGAAACCACGCGGATTACTCCTGCACGCGCCGATCCAACATGTTAAGGATCCCCTTCCTGGCACCTCCCGTTTCTTACTGAACCTGTTCATCCAAACACAGCCATCGGTTAAAAGCATCGGCCACCCCTGCATCCTGTCATACAGGAAGTCGAGGGTTCGCAGGAGCCCCGCGGGCGCCTTCTGCAGGAGCCTGGGCAGATACTTAAGCCTAGCAACACGAAGTACAGTGCTGACATCGAGCCTATCGGCCATTACTAAAACGTCACTGTTAGACACATGGAGCCCACCATGGTTTCCCGACGACATCCCAAGAGCGCCCCTGAAGAGAGACACCTGAGCGTTCCGAAGCTTTTTCAGAGAACGACTCGACAACGACGACCAGATACAAACGTTGAAGTACAAGGGGGAGAGGGCGAAAGCCTCGGCGCACTGAATTCGTTTACACACCGGCATGCCATCACGGCCCCCAAGGGCACGCTGGATGGCCCTGGTTTCACCCCTGGTCCGAGCGGTCCGACTAGCGACCACCGTGTCAAAAGACCCTTTGTCATTGACCAGAGTCCCAAGACACTTGATTGTTCTTTTACTGGCGACTTCCTCTCCCGAGGGAAGGGCAATGATGGCCCCCCTCTTCCATGTGACCTTCTCGGCGACACGGACTCCAGGTCCTGCGGGCCTCAACAGGAAAAAGGTCTTGGCCACGTTGAGTCGCAGGCCAGCCTCATAAACCACGCGCTCAACAATGACCGCAGCCGCGGCAGCCCGTTCCTGCAGCAGCGCGGGGGTAGGAGAGGAGCCTACCAAGGTTAAATCATCAACAAAGGCTCCCATGTCCTGCTTTATGTAGTCGTCACCTTCACTCGCGAAGACCCGAGGCGTCTCCGCAGGTGGGGCCCAACCCAACTCAGCCTCTGAGAACAAATGTTGAATCTTGACGATGAGAGGGGCGAATCCAAGATTAAACACATCCGTGGCGAGGACAGTGCCTGGTTTACACCCGAGCATAGGACGGACAAAGCCATCCGCGCCTCTCACACGCCAGAAGCCGTGAGTCTGTGTTTCTGCGAACAAGCGATAAAGATGGTCATCACTGAGCAGAGAGTCAACGGCAGGTGAGGAGGCGATATTGCGCACCGCATAGGCGAGAGCAGGATGCATGGGCAAGGATGCCAAGGCCTTTTGGAAATCTTCTTCTTCGAACGGGAGCCTCATGATAGTCTGCCGTAAGACGGTGTAAAAGGCGGCCCTGAGGTCGATGCCCAGAGCAAAGGCCGAAATGTTGTCCACATCTTGGGCAAGCAGGCGACTAGTTACAAAATGCGCGACGAAGTCAGTACTCCTCCCTGCAAGCCCCCCACACTGACAGTCTTGTAATCCTCCTGCGATGACAGAGTTAAGGAGTCCCTTGAGAAACCGATGATGCAGTTTTCCCACAGTGTTGCCGAGCAAGATGCTCCTTCTGTTGGCCGCAAAAGCCGCACACTCACCACCTTTACTGATGTCGATAACTTCCCCTTCCTTGAAAACAATGGGCTCCTTACCCCCCAAACCAACTTTTAACAAAACTGGGTGAAGGATGCGAGCGCACCCAGCGGGGGCTTTTTTTCAGAACTTCGTAGGAAGCCCCTCCAGGGCCAGCGGCACTGCCCGACGGGACGGAAGCAATGAGGCGCTGGAGGTCGGAGCGGGAGATACGGTGTTCGAGGATGCGTGGGGCGTGGGCATCAAGCATTTGCCCGTCCTCGTACGCGGCGACAACTTCTTGAGCTGTCATGGGAATGCCGAATTCGACAGAGCCGAAGTGGGCCTGAAGATCATTGGCAGCATCTCGGGCCGCTTCAAGAACACACCCATCGGCACTTCTGCGAAGAGGGAAAAGGGCAGCCTTCTTCGGTTTCTTCCCCCCAAAGGTTAACAAAGTGCGAACCCGTTTCCATTCCAGCCGTGGCAACGAGCCGTCAATGGCAGCACGAGTGCCTGCCCCCTGTTGCACAAGGAAATGATCATAGTCCTCCCCCACCCTGCGCCGTTGGATGTCTGCACTGACACGCATAAAACTGGCCAGCGATGTGCTGAAGCCGCTGGCCTCAATTCTTTCCCACGTAAAGTCCTGCGCAGCGGTGTGACGCATCAACCATGGCCCGAGGAGAGCCCCAGCCAGCTCCGTGTCCCCGTGCTGAAGAATAGCACTGGCATGCTCGAGGAGGTCCCCTGAGCGAATGCGTTGCGCAATGGAAAAGACGTGCGACCAGGGCAGGAAGACCTTTCACCCTAACTTGGTAGAGGACTTTACGGATCGAGCGGCAAATCCGAACGAGGGCGAAGAGCGAGTCCGAGATGTAGGGACGGCGCACCCGCACGCGGTCACGACGAAAACACCGAGTGGCTTGCTCGTTAATGAACTCGAGTGAGCGAGAAAGCTGGTCATTGGTGTCGGTCTCCCATGAGTCTAGCACAAACCTGTCTATGGCGAACTGAAATTCCTTGATACACTGCGGGTCAGCTACCTTGCGCCGATCAAGAGGCGAGGATCCAGCTTTGGCAACGGAGGAGACCACACCCCGCTCAAGAACAGCTAAAACAGGAAAATGATCTTCGTGATCCCTCATAAGGTCCATGTCATGGAGCACCTTAGTGTACGCTAGATGCTGGCCAAGGGTGCTACCTAGAAGTATGTAGTCAATCCTGCAGGGTCCTGTGCCCTTGGACGTGAAGGTGGCTCCAAGTCCCCTCACCATAAATGCATTGGCAGCCTGGAGCGCATGCTCATGCAGGAAGGCGTGCATGAGCTCACCACTCTCATCCTGTTCTTCAACGAAACCTGCGCCTCCCACAAAGGGGGAAGTTATTGGCCCGAGTGCACGGTTAGCGTCCAGGAGGGTGAGTCCAAAAAGCCACTTCCCTGCAAGGCGCCCCAGATGCCCCCAGAACTCGACGCGAGCGGCAAGAGGATGCCTTCGATGCGGGGCATGTGCCACACATATGTTGCACATGACACCTGGGGCACTGCATTTAACTATCAGCACTCGCGGCTCGGCGTGCAAGACTAAAAAGTGGCGAGCCGCGAAGAATGCGTCCCTCCCCTGAATCTTACCGCAGGGAACGCACATATCAACCCAGAGCTCCGTGCCCAGGTTGTGCCCCTCGTGGCCCGAAGAAAACCTAAGGTGCACCTTTCCTGCAACCCCTTTCAGCTGCTGTTCGTCGCGTGACTCCTGTATTCCTACTAGGGCCACCCCCATGTCATGAAACTGCTCCTTCACTAGGTTGATACGATGAAATCGCCGTTGACCTTTTCCCCCCTTCCGATGCGCATCTCGCACACTTTGAGGATTGAAAGTGGCGACCCGAAGTTGAACTTGAACTTTGAGATCATGAAGGGGGGCTTGGGCTGCCACCTTGACAAAGCAGCCTGGTCAACCCGAAATTGCGGGGGTGCACCTCGCAACGTGGCCCCATCGCCCGACCAGCCTATCTCAGGGTAGGCATCGGCGTCAGGGCCCCGCGCAAGCATCCACCCCCACTGGCGGGACTTCTGGCATTGAAATGCCTCAACGAGGTGACGAGGTGACTCGGGGGGGGGCACAAAGTTTGTCAAACGCGGTGGCCTTGGCGATGTTATCCGCAAGCGCGTTCCAAATGTGCCCCCTGTGAGCTTTAACATGCCGAATGTCGAAATGTGCCTCCCCCTGAGCATATTCAAACACTGCACGCAGGAAATCACCCACTGCTCTGTCGGCCAAAGGTACCTTCCCTCCCTGTGTGGCCCCTATGGCGAGCAATGAGTCCGATGAGATGCTGACACGGCACTTCGGCCGATTGCCGACTATCCAAAACAACGCGTGCGTTAAAGCGACCACCTCAGTTGTGGTACTCGCGCTGGCGCATGGCTCAAGTCGCATGCTAGTAGCGCTAGTGATGTCACCGCGCAGTACTCCAAGAAATGACTCTCCTTCCCCATCCTCCCCAATGACTGCCACTGCCCATGCCCCCTTCCCCTCCCCTTTGGTGAAGAGCGAGCCGTCGGTACACAGGCGGATGCAGTGCCACGCGCCGTCTCTCGGCGGGCAAAGCGTCAGGCCCAGCCTGGCTTCATCCTCGAGGACCCCCGTCGCCTCGAGTTGTGTAAGTGTGAGCTGCTCCAGAGCAAGTGCCTCGCCCTGCCGAAGAGCCCCCCTGAGTGGCGGAAGAATAGGAAAAGAACAAAGCACAGGCATGGAGGCTGAGACCAGAGAACGCACAGCCAGATCCCCTTGATTGGAAGTTCCCAAGTCTGCAGCCCTGACCAATTGGGGGGGGGGGCGCCGTCGGGGCGGGGTCGTCAACCTGGTCCGGCGCAGAGGGGGCGGGGTCATGCACAGATAGCGTCCGCGAGGTACCTGGCGCGGGCCCTGTGGCCTCAGCAGCTGGGCGCCCCCCGCCCGCTTGGAGGCTTCCTTGTCCATGAATTCTGTGAGAACTATCCCTGTCTCGCTGATCAAACGAGGCTGAGAGCACGCCTGCAGAAATTATACTGATCTCCTGCCGCTCAGACGTGGATTGCCCGACGTGAGCACGACAGGGGGTGCAAGCGGATGACTGCAAGCAAGAGGGCGGAGGAGGATGAGAAAGACGCTGGCGCAGCCGCGCATCGAGAGTGGCGACCGAAATTTGCTCCGCAGGGGCGAATGATACCCGTCTCGCCGTGCGGATCTTTGTACTCAACTGGGGCGCTAAAGCTGCCGCGTGCCTCAGAGCTCCTTCATGCTTGGCAGCATGTTGGACTTGTGCGGCGGCGTGTCCCCCGAGCCGCCCTCTGACGCACGCGCCCCCGTCTTGGCCTTGCCGCGGGGACCTCTGAACTCCTGGGTGTGCCCCGACGCGTCCTCCACGATGATCATCTGCTCCGTGATCGTCTGCGGCGGGCCAGGCAGGAAGACGTCCTCCTGCGTGTTGCTGACAGGCTGGGTGGGCGCGACCATTTGACTGGATATGGGCTCGGTCTCTGGGGCAGCCCACATCTGTGTCGGACCAGGAAAGTCTTCTCCAGTGGCCGCGGTGGGGACGCGTTTCATCATCTGCTTCCTGAGCTGATCCGCGAAGGACTCTGTGCCAGGCGTCGGATTGACCGCGCTGATGATGGCTGCCTCCACTTGCGACGCCGTTCTCGGCGTCGGGGGCCGGCTTGTAGGTCGCGGCTTCGCAGGTGGAGCGATGGGCACCTCGATGCTGGCTGCAGACCGCGGCGGGGCCTCCATACGTGAGGGGCCAGCTGGACCAGGCGGGCGAGCTTCCCCTCCAGCAGCACGAAACCCCGAACTGGAAGGACGTGACGCGCCCGATATCATGGCCGCCATGGTGTTCTGGAACTGGGCGAAGGACTGCTCCATCTGGTCTTGGCGAGACATCATGGCCTGGATCGCTGTGGCGATGGTGAGCTGCTGCTGCGGGTCGTAGGAGAGCTTCGCATTGATGGGCGGTGCACCACCAGGTGGGTACTTGGGAGCGGGTGGCCCTGTAGGTGTGTGTGCTGGCACATCCCAACCAACACGTCCACCATATGGGTCCTCGAGGCTTCTCTGCCTGGCGGAGGCGGCGGTGACGGTCTCTTCGTCGTAGGGCCGTCCGCGAAGCCTCCTTCCTGGACCTCCATCTGAGCCTGCCGCATCGAGACACGTTGCGGCCCGTGACATTGTACAAGCTCTTCTTCTTCTTGGAGTTGCTGTTCCAGGTCCTGCTCCATCGATCTGGCGTCTTGGATTTGGTATTCGAGCTCGATCTCTTTCATTTCGAGCTCCTTCCTCTTGTTGATGGTGTCCCTGAGTAGCTGCTCTAACTTGTTCTTCCGAGACCGAGCATCCGCAAGCTGGTCCCCCAGGGGTTTGAGGACGGACAGGCAATACTCTAGCATTGCAATCTCGTCGTGCTCTGAGAGATCTGACTTGTTGGCCAACTTCGCAGCGACGGCAAGCTTCGCAAGGGTGAACTGACGCTCCTTGACCCTCTTCTTGTACGAGCTGATATGTGTGCTGTCGTTCGGTGGCTTCCACTTGTCCCAGTCGCAGTGGGCCTCGGCCAGAAGCATGGAGGCGGGCACCACCTTGCTGATATACTGTTGCGCAGCTCTGTCGTGCGCCGCAATTTGACGGTGGGAAGAGGAGCTTCTCTGACGTCGTCTCTGCTGATATGGCTTGCCACAGGCACAGAACCAATGCCATGGCTTCACATGTTTTCC
>CAUYUJ010001168.1:40000-57500 GCA_963575745.1 Prorocentrum cordatum
GAAAATGTAGCTGCGGCCTAGGCGCGGCGAGGGGGTCGCGCACCAGGGGTCCCAACAATAATTATTCTTTAGAATAAATAATGTTCAACAACAACAACAACAACAACAACAACAATCATTTTACCCGAACGCGTGGTGTTCTCCCCAGTGCCAGGGTTTTCATACGACACCAGGCAATACCCCCACTTCGTGGGGGGGCATTACAAGCTCTACCAAATATCCAAACGACTCTTCGCGACCACCCAAACCCAGCTTCCCGCCCTATGACGTTGGGACACTTCACTTCGTGGCGTGCGGACGACCGTGGCTACTACACTGGCGTGGGGTACACACCCACAGAACCCAATGGTTTTTGGAGATTTCGGCGTGCGCGCGCGAAGAAAAAACGAATGTGTCCCGCATGGTATTATTTGACAGGGATGATGGCCCTGGCAGGTGCGCAACCGTTGTCGCAGAAGTTCGAAAAAGTTGCTCGCAAAAGCCCGTTTGACAGAAATGTTTAAAAAGTGTTGGGTTTCCTACGAATCCGCAAGAGCGCGCGGGATGAGATTTTGACATTTTTTTGTTGAAAAACCATTGGTTTTTTGATGTTTTTATGTTAAAATCGCTCCGAACACTAAGCTTTTGGAAGGATTTCGTCTTGCGCGCGCGAATGTCCACTTTACCTTATTTTTTGCAAGGGATTCTTGAAATTTGATTATATTAGAACAAGAAATGTCATTTTATAGTGTTTTTTGCAAGGGAAAACGGATTACAACAAAACAACCGGATCTGGACCCCATCCACTTTTCTGAAGCTTTCGCGAAAAAATGATGAAAATGTAGCTGCGGCCTAGGCGCGGCGGGGGGGCCGTTCACCAGGGGTCCCAACAATAATTATTCTTTAGAATTAATAATGTCCAACAACAACAACAACAACAACAACAACAACAACAATTACTAGCACGTGGGGACACTCCGTTCTCACCAGTGCCAGGGTTTTCATACGACGCCCGCCAATACCCCCACTTTGTGGGGGGGCCGGTTCAAGCTCTACCACATTTCCAAACGACTCTTCGCCACCACCCACACCCAGCTTCCCGCCCTATGACGTTCGGACACTTCACTTCGTGGCCTGCGGACGACCGTGGCTACTACACTGGCGCGTGGCTACTACACTGGCGGATTGTGGCCCCTGGCAGGCGCGCGAACGCCGTTGAAAGAGCTTGCGAAAGTAGCTCGCGCGAGCTCATGTAACATAAATGTTGAAAAACCATTGGTTTTTAAGGATTCGGACAGCGCGCGCGGGTAGAAATTTTGAAAATCCGTGCACGTGTTTTTCGAGGACCTACGGTGCGATTCGTGCAATTTTATGATACGCGGTGCTGAAATTCTTAAGAAACCCAATGGTGTTTGAAGATTTCGGCGTGCGCGCGCGAAGAAAAAACGAATGTGTCCCATATGGTATTATTTGACAGGGGTGATGGCCCTGGCAGGCGCGCAACCGTTGTTGCAGAAGTTCGAAAAACGTGAAAAAGTTGTTCGCAAGAGCCCGTTTGACAGAAATGTTGAAAAAGTATTGGGTTTCCTAAGAAATCCGCAAGAGCGCGCGGGATGAATGTTTGAAACTTTTTTCTTGAAAAACCATTGGGTTTTTCATGTTAGTATGTTAAAATCGCTACGCAAACTAAGGTTTTGGAAGGATTTCATCTTGCGCGCGCGAGTGTGCACTTCGTGTCATTTTTTCAAAGGATTCTGGAAGTTTGGCTATGTTAGAACAAGACATGTCATTTTATATTGTTTTTTGACAGGGAAAGCGGGCGTCAACAAAACAACCGGATCCGGACTCCCCCGTTTTGCCTGAGACTTCCTCACGACAATGATGAAAATGTGGATGCGGCCTAGGCGCGGCGAGGGGGGCGTGCACCAGGGGGCCCAACGATAATTATTCTTTAGAAGTAATAATATTCAACAACAACAACAAGAACAACAACAACAACACCGATCATGTTAAGACTGTTCGCTCTCATTTGCTCGCGTGTCACTCATGATGCATACCCCAAACCCTGGATACCCACCCCCTTCGTCTTCGATCGCACCCCCTTTCGAAGGGCACATTCACCCCCTGCCACGCGTGGTGGGTGCAGCCCTTGAAACGGGGGAGAACGAGGACGAAGGGATCGGAGGAAAAGGGGGAGGGGCACGAAGGAGGGAGGACGATGATTTGCGCTGCGAGTGGCGATTCAGCTTGCGCCACGGCTTGCGCCAGCCACTCCAACACAGGTTAACAATAAGTTTCGCCATGGGTCGCGCCGTAAACAGCGCCACGCACCACCCCCTCGAAGAACATATCGCGGATACCCCCACTGTGGGACGCACAGCTGCGAACTGGTGTCAAAAACAAATTTCGTGGAACCCTGAAAAGAAGCGGGACGTTGGGAGAGTGGGGCGGAAGGATAGCGAGAACTGCAACCGTCTCGAGAGGAGCGCGGGGACGTGGAGTGGATTGGGACAGAGTGAACAAGAGTAGGGTGTCAGGAGGAGGAGCGGCAAGGAGTGGAGAAGACGAACCGGGGGGAGTGCGGAGGAGCAGGGGGCGCACGGAGGAATCTGGAGGAGGGACTGGGAATTATTTGGGAGAAACGCGAAATGCGAGCGGGAAGGGGTGGAGATTGTCGGGGTGGGATGGGGCGGGCTGGGGGGATGGGCAGAATGCGAAGAACTGAGGAATAGCACAATGGAGTACGACCGACATGAAAATGAAGAGAAACGGAGAGGGTTGAGAAGACTGGGAAACAACGTCGAAAAGTGAGGGCAGGTGGATACGAGCGGAGACTGGTGCGGAACCAAAGCGCGGGGGGATTGGAAGGCACCCGAAAGCCTCCTAGGGCCTCTGGGGGGCCTCGGAATGGCCCCGATGACCACCGGGCAGTTCCAGAGGCTCCGAAAACCTGCGAGAACGCCCCGGGGGCCTCGTCGAGGGAGGCCTTCATTCGAAGCCTGCTGAAGAACCTGGGCCAGTGGAACACGCGCGTCTCAAAGGCCCGCACACCGGGCCCCGGCAAGCGGCGGACCGTCGGCCTGGCCAGTGGCAACGCTGGCGATACACACGCCGACCCGCGGCAAGCCGACCCCAACATGGACAGACAGCGGGCTCACCATGACGACGACGACGACCACGACGAGAGGAGGGAGGAGGAGGAAGAGGAGGAGGGAGGAGGAGGAGGACGAGGAAGGGAGGGAAGGACGGAAGGAGTGAGGAAATACTAAGCAAGGAAGTCCCAAGCGAGAGCGGGATTCTTCAATAAATTGTAAGGAAATATCAAGCGGGAGCCGCGATCCGGTGGTAGATTGCAGGGGAGTCCCAAACGAGAGCGCGATTCTTCAATAAATTGTGAGGAAATATCACGCGGGAGCCGCTGTTGTTGTAAACCAGAGGCCAACAACGCAGATTGACCCTCAAGACTTTCCCTGAAAAAAAAACAGGGTGCGAGCCCCGGGAAGGGCACTTCAATCGGAAAAAACAATGTGCACCGGACGGGGGGGATCAACAATAATTATTCTTCTGGAATGAGAATTCAACAACAATGACAACAACAACAATCATTTTGAGACTGTTCGCTTTGTATCGGCTCGAGCGTCCGTGAACGCGAAGTTCCCAAACCCTCGATACCCGCCCTCTTCGTCTTCGATCGTACCCCTTTTTGGTAGGTATACCATTCTTCCCTGCAGGCCGGGCCCCGGCAAGCGGCGGGGCGGCCGCGGACCGTCGGCCTGGCCAGCGGCAGCGCTGATCGGCGGCAACCCGACCCCAAGAGGGACGGACAGGGGACCGACCACGACGACGACGACGACGACGAGGACGACGACGACGACGACGACGACGACAACGGCGACGATGACGATGTCGACGACGACGACGGTGGAGATGACGACGACGAGCGAAAGCGAGAGCGAGAGAAAGAACGACAGCAAGGCCACGAAGGGCACGAAGTAGGCCACGAAGGGCGACAACGGGGACACGAAGGGAACGCGTATGGGGCCACGAAGAGGGCGAACGAGCGGGGGCCACGAAGGGCAGATAATGCGGGGCCACAGAAGGCAACGACGGGGCCACCGAGGGTAGCAACTGGGCTGCGTAGGACAGCGAGGGGGCCACGAAGGGCGATAGCGGGGCCACGAAGGGCATGCAAATGGGGCCACGACGGGCGCGAACGAGCGGGGGCCACGAAGGGCATACGTATATTGGGCCGCGGAAAGCAAGGACGGGGTCACTGAGGGCAGCAACGGGGCCGACAGCGAGGGGGCCACGAAGGGCGATAGCGGGCCACGAAGGGCATGCATATGGGGCCACGAAGGGCGCGAACGAGCGGGGGCCACGAAGGGCATACATAGATGGGGCCACGAGGGGCAGCGAGGGGGCCACGAAGGGCTGCAACGGGGCCACGAAGGGCAGCGAGTGGCCACGAGGGGCTGCAACGGGGCCACGAAGGGCAGCGAGGGGGCCACGAAGGGCTGCAACGGGGCCACGAAGGGCAGACAGGGGGCCACGAAGGGCTGCAACGGGGCCACGAAGGGCAGCGAGGAGGCCACGAAAGGGGTGCAACGGGGTCACGCAGGGCAGCGAGGGGGCCACGAAGGGCTGCAACGGGGCCACGCAGGGCAGCGAGGGGGCCACGAAGGGCTGCAACGGGACCACGAAACAAAGCGAGTGGGCCACGAAGGGCTGCAACGGGGCCACGAAGGGCAGCGAGGGGGCCACGAAGGGCTGCAACGGGGCCACGAAGGGCAGAAAGGGAGCCACGAAGGGCTGCAACGGATCCACGAAGGGCAGCGAGGAGGCCACGAAGGGCAGCGAGATCCCGATTCCTAAGTAATCTGCGAGGGAGTCCTGAGCGTGCGCGCGACTCCTGGGTGCCTGAGTGTCAGGAGCGCGGCGCTTGAGTAAATTCCGGGAAAGTCCAACGCAACGGCGCTATTCTCAAGTAAATTGCAAGCAAGTCTCCAGCGAAAGCGCGACTCCAGAGCGCCAAGAGAGCGATTCCTGAATGAAGTGTAAGGAAGTCCCAAGCGAGAGCGCGGTTCCTGACTAAAATGCGAGGAATTCTCGGGAGGGAGCGCGATTCTTCAATAAATTGTGAGGAAATATCAGGCGGGAGCCGTTGTGGTTGGTTGTAAACAGGGGGCCAACAACACAGTTTGAGCCTCAAGATTTCCCCTGAGAAAAAACAGGGTGCGAGCCCCGAGAGGGGCACTTCAATCGAAAAATACCATGTGCGCCTAGCGGGGGATCAACAATAATTATTCTTCGGAAATGAGAGTTCGACAACAACAACAATAACAACAACAACAGCAGCAGCAAAAGCAACAACAACAACAATAACAACCACAACATCAACAACATCATCAACAACAGCAGCAGCAACAAAAACAACAGCAATAACAACATCAACAAAAACAACAACAACGACGACGGCGACGACGACGACAACAACAACAACAACAACAACAACAACAACAACAACAACAACAACAACAACAACAACAACAACAACAACAACAACAACAATTACTAGCACGTGGGGACACTCCGTTCTCACCAGTGCCAGGGTTTTCATAGGAGGCGGGCAATACCCCCACTTTGTGGGGGGGCCGGTTCAAGCTCTACCAAATTTCCAAACGACTCTTCGCCACCACCCACACCCAGCTTCCCGCCCTATGACGTTCGGACACTTCACTTCGTGGCATGCGGACGACCGTGGCTACTATTCAGGGCCCCGCGGCCGACGACGACGGCGTGCGCGCGCGAAGAAAAAACGAATGTGTCCCGCATGGTATTATTTGACAGGGATGATGGCCCTGGCAGGTGCGCAACCGTTGTTGCAGAAGTTCGAAAAAGTTGCTCGCAAAAGCCCGTTTGACAGAAATGATTAAAAAGTGTTGGGTTTCCTACGAATCCGCAAGAGCGCGCGGGATGAAATTTTGACAATTTTTTGTTGAAAAACCATTGGTGTTTTGATGTTTTTATGTTAAAATCGCTACGAAAACTAAGGTTTTGGAAGGATTTCGTCTTGCGCGCGCGAATGTCCACTTTACCTTATTTTTTGCAAGGGATTCTTGAAGTTTGGTTATGTTAGAACAAGAAATGTCCACTTTAGCTTATTTTTTGCAAGGGAAAACCGGTCGTAACAACACAACCGGATCTGGTACACATCGTTTTGCCTGAGACTTCCTCACGAAAATGATGAAAATGAGGCTGCGGCCTAGGCGCGGCGGGGGGGCCGCGCACCAGGGGTCCCAACAATAATTATTCTTAAGAAGAAATAATGTTCAACAACAACAACAACACCAACAACAACAACAACAGCAGCAGCAACAACAACAACAACAACAACAACAACAACAACAACAACAACAACAACAACAACAACAACAACAACAACAGCAGCAGCAGCAGCAGCAGCAACAACAACAACAACAACAACGACAACAACAACAACAGCAGCAACGACAACGGCAACGCCAACGACAACGACAAAGACAACGACGACAACGACAACAGCAACAACAACAGCAACAACAACAACGACAACAACAACAACAGCAGCAGCAAAAGCAGCAACAACAACAACAGCAGCATCACCAACAGCAGCAGCAGCAATAAAAAAACAACAACGACAACAACAACAACGACAACGACAACGACAACGACGACAACGACAACAGCAACAACAGCAACAACAACATCAACAACGACAACAACAAACAACCATAACAGCAGCAACAACAAAACAACACAAAAAACAACAAACAAACAAAACAACATAGAAAAAACAATCATTATCTTTTTAGGGCTGTAGGGCTCTAGGGCTACAGGGCTACATGGGCTCTTGGGCGCTATATGGGCTATATGGCTATATGGCTATATGGGCTATAGGGCTATAGGGCTATAGAGCAGGGATATAGGGCTAGAAGGCTATAGGGCTACAGGGCACCGGGCACCAGGGCACCCGGCACCCGGCACCCCGGCACCCACCCGGGCACCGGGCACCCGTCACCCGGGCACCCGGGCACCCGGGCATCCGGGCACCCGGGCCCGGCCACCGAGTCGGCGGCGAACCCGGGCACCCGGGCACCCAGGCACCCGGGCCCGGCCACCGAATCGGCGGCGAACCCGGGCACCCAGGCACCCGGGCACCCGGGCCCGGCCACCGAATCGGCGGCAAACCTCACCTACCCTTAAATCCGCTAGGACCCCTACAGAGGCAAGCTCTGATTGGGGAACATCGGATGTCTGAGGACTGGCTCGGGGGGGGGGACAGCGACCTGGAATCGACGATACATCGCCGATAGATCGGCGATAGGCCGCTGGTAGTGAATCCGCACCCCCCTGGGCAGGGTGGGACTATCAGACCCGCCTCGAGGATCAACGGGCGATTGGGGTCGATGCGTTCCCCCCCGAGCCTACCCCACCCACCTTTGCCCCTGATCTCCCCAGGCCCACAGGCGTGGCTCGTGCCCAGTGCGACCACCCCGCCGACCGCCTCCTCCACCAGGCAGACGAAGCCGCCGAAGCCCTCCCGGCGCTGCCAACCGCCCGAGCAGTCGTCCCCGTCGTAGCCGTTGCCCGAGTCAAAACAGCTCTGCTGACAGTGCTTGCCGGCGACCCACTCGGGGTCGTACTTACACCAGTTATTGAGATGAACGCCCCCATTGGTGGTGCAGGGAGTGGCCTGCCAGGCCCACAACGGTGTTTGCACGTCCGTGCAATCAGACATCGGCGCGCTGAGGCCGTTCAGAGCGTACCCAGGGTCGATGTCCGTTCGCGCCTCAGCACCGACCGTGACCGTTCCGCCATTGATGAAGATGTTCGACCCGATGTCGTCTCGAGTCAACGCGTACCCGTGCCAGCGGGAGCCTTTCGCGCAGATGTCCCTCTCATCAAAGTTGATGTACGCGAACTCGCTGTTCTTCCGTGGGCTGACGCGCTTCCGGTAGTACTCTCGGTGGGAGCCCGCCGGCAGCTGCATCTGCTCCAGGATCCACGCGTCGTAGCTCTTCCCCTGCAGCTCATCCAGGGACTCCTTCGTCGGCCCGAAGGTGGCCTGCAGCAGGAACCTGGCGTCGTCGGCTCTGGCCGGCTTCTCCGTGGGGGGCCATGTTGGGGACGGCGTCGGAGCCGCCGTGGGTGAAGGAACTGCTGTCGGAGCTGCCGTCGGAGTTGCTGTCGGTACTCCTGGCACTGCAGTCGGCGATACCGTCGGCACAGGCGTCGGAGCTGGTGTCGGGTATACTGTCGAAGTCCCCGTCGGAGCTACTGTTGGAACCGTCGTTGGCGTCGAGAGAGGAGCTGCAGTTGGAGCAGGCGTCGGCGGTGCTGTCGGAGTTCCTATCGGAGCTGGTGTTGGACTTCCCGTCGGAAGCGGTGTTGGTGCTGGCGTCGCTACTGACGTCGGTGCTGGCGTCATGGGTGACGCAGGCGTCGGAGTCATGTCAAAGAGTGTGGCGGCGGGGATGATGTGTTCAGAGGAGTTGAACCTGTGTAAGTTGGGAAACGCCTTGTCGTGTCCATGCACAAGCCCCATCCACTCAGCGATAGGTACCATCATGCTCTCCCACGGGTACTTAGGAATAGTGCGCCCGCGCCCCACGTGGTAATCGTGGTCGGGAGTCTCCACGAAAGAATCCAGAAACTCGTTCAGAACCTGTCCGCCGCGAACATTGCCACCGAGAACAAAATGATTCCCTCCCCACCCGTGATCGGTACCAGCGCCGTTCGACGTCAGGGTGCGCCCGAAGTCCGACTGGGAGACCACGACCACACTGTCGAAGACGCCCTGCGCGTCCATCTCTCCCACAAAGTCCTTCAACGCGTCGTCCACTGCGGCAAAGAGTGGAGTAAGGCCGACTTGGTTATCCAGCTGGTTGCCGTGCGTGTCGAAGCCCATCAACTGCACAAAGAAAAAGTCCCGCTCCGCATTCCGCAGGCCGCGGCCTTTGATGAGGCGCGCGACCTGGCGGAGCTGCTGCGCGAGGAAGCCATCCGTCTGGTAGGTGTCCTCCGTATCGAGCACCACCTGGTCAAAAAGGGTCCCCAACTCCTCGCTGCTCCTGATGTGGTCGGCGAACGACGTCGCGTACTCCTCGCAGTAGACATTGCCGTACTTCTGCTGGGTGATAGAGTCGATGGTGCCGCTCCACTCCTGGAACTTGTCGAAGCGTATGGCGCCCTTCTCTGGGTGGATGATCTCGGTGCTGGTGTTGAAGCCCACGGACCACGTGGATATTCCCGATACGGAGAACGAAGCGACCGCCCTGTTGTGCGTAGACGCCAGCACGTCTGCCACGCGGCCGCCGACGCCTCTCGGCACCGCGCCCGCCTCCTGGCACTTGAGCGTCTGCGCGGCGTTCTGCTGGTGGTTGTGGGAGAAGATGCCCAGGCACCGGTCCACCTCGCCGCTCTGCCACGCCTCTTTGGTGGTCGGCTCCACCAGGGCACCGATGTTGCTGACGAACGCGGCCTGCTTGCGCGACTCGTAGAGCTGCTGCAGGAAGGGCATGGAGGGGTGCACGCCGAACGTGGCGCACGCCTGTCCGGCCGTCGTGATGGGCAGGAGGCTCGCCTGGCTGATCCCCATGTTCCCGCGTGTGCCCGCGTACTCGCTGTACAAGGAGCACCCGATCGGCACGATCAAATTGTATGTGTCTGCGCCGCCGTGCATGAACAGCATCACCAGCGCCCGGTACGACTCTGGCGTGTGGGCCACCTCCTCGGGCTGTGCCTCTCGTGTGCCGTTCGGCTGCGGGGCTCCGAGGGTCTGGAACTCGGGCGTCAGCACGATCGCCTGCTGCGCCCCCTTGACCCCGGAGCCTGCGTACGCGGCCTCCACCACCTGCTTGTTGTGGGGCGTGAGGCGGCCGCCAGTGAGCAGCAAATCGAGCTCTTGCACGACGTCCGCTGCCGAGGCACCGCTGGCGGCGTAGAGCAGGTCCCCCTCGTGGCACTCCAGCGCGTCGGCGCTGCCATAGTTTTTGCCGAAGCTTCCAGTATACTGGTTCACAGCGAACCCCACCCCGAAGCCGTCGCCGCAGGGGCTGTAGCCGCGGTCCATTATCCCTGCCACGCCATTCAGGAACCCGATAGCCCAGGGCGGGGTGAAGATCTGGAACTCGGGACCGACAAACGGCTCGGGCTGAGGTTCCGGCTCTGGAGCTGGCGTCGGGCTGCTGACCGATGTTGGAGCCGACGTGGGAAACAACGTGGGAGCCAAAGACGACGTGGGAGTCGACGTTGGGGCGACGGTCGGCGATGCAGTAGGAGCCGAGGACGGTGTCGATGTCGTAGCGCTACCGCACTGCGGCACGAGACTCCCAGCGATGCTCTGTGCAACACAAGCAGCTGCCGCCACAGGAACACCCCCGCGACCAGGAATAGAAGTATCGTCGTAGATGGCACTAATTTGATCCGCCTGGCTGACCGTGTGCATTTCATCGCGGAAGGTTGTTCCATTTTGTGGCCCAACATTGCCAGAAAGCGTGCACGATTGAAAGTGCACGTGTCCACCAGTAGTCATCACGGCCGCCCCCTGCTGAGCGTCGTCATCATCGTCTCTGCTTATCATGTTTCCACAGGAATAGCATTGATCCCAGAGTATCGTGTGCGTCGAAGCATACGTGGGGCTGTCATCGTACAGACCAGTGGCAACAGCTCCACCTGTGTGCTGGGCCACATTTTGCTTAAATGATACACGTGCGTAAATGTACGTGTGCTCCAGCGGATTTCCTGTCTGAGTGCCGGGCGGACCCCACAACTCGTTCAAGATAGCACCGCCATGCCCCCCGCCCCACCAATCGTTTTGCACATTATTCCATGTGGCCAGTACTGTCATCTGGGATACTGCTCTGTTCCCTTCGAAGGTTGTGTCGGAAATATCCAGGTTCCCATTCTGGTTGAAGATAGCTCCACCCAATTTGCCCACATTGTCTGTGAAACTGCTGTGAGTTATTTTAACTGGACCAGCGCTTCCAAAATAGATAGCGCCGCCACCGACAGCCGCCTGGCTGCCGTCCAGTTTAGTGTTACCGAACGCAGTGTTCGAGGTTAAAGTGAGGCAGCTTAGCGTCGATTGCAGTGAGTACAAGATGAATGCTCCCCCATTCCCTCCACTGTTGCCAACTGCTGTGACACCGGTCATCTCGAGGGGCGCACTGCAACCACCCATCGTGCATATTACTCTGGCTGCACCTCCACCATTGAGCGACCGGTCCAACACAGTAGGGAAATCGGTTGCCTGATTGCTGCTGAACGTCACTGAAGTAATATTCAAGCGTTGGCTTGCAATGTTGGCGGCAGACGTGCCATCTGCTTGCATGTTGACTGCAAGAGCGCCTCCAGCATTTGCTGCGCTGTTCCCAATGAAATCTACATTTTCCAATTCCATGATAACAGGTTCAGCATCCACCGCTCCACCGTAATCAGCGGCAGTACAACCCTCAAATGACGAGTGCCTTATCGCGACCACCGCGCCATAGCCAAATGCCAAGCACCCACCAGAGCCGTAGTTGTAAAACACACCTCCGCTATTACCTCGGCCATTCACGAAACGCAAACCCTCGATAACGACACGCTGATTAGTTGCAAAAATCCGGCCGTACGCGCCAAGAAAGCCGATATTGCCGAACAGGAAGATTCGGTTAATTCCCTGACCATCCAAAGTGACAGATGCATACAACGCTGTATCCACTCGCAGGGTGATGTCTCTCGCGATGGAGCGGTGTGTGCTCAAAGGGATGACGACGTGACTCCCAGGAGGCCCGCATTGAAACTCGATTGTAGAGGCTTGTCCATTCTCTACTTTTGTCCAAGCAGCTCCAAGCGAAGCATCGGTGCAGGATTCGTCGGTTCCGTCGCCCACAATTTCGATCAATACGTTGGTACCCTGAAGCTTCGCGTCCCGCCGCATCATGGACTGCTGCACCCCCGAGAAGGAGGGCGGCGCGTACAGGGCATCGTAGAAGTTGAAGACGGTCGGGGACCTGTAGGGGAACTGCCCGATCGCCATGTCCAGGTTCCGCGTGACGACCATCTGGTCCTCCTTGTCCGCGTACTCCATGGACCGCATGAAGTGCACGAGCTTCAGCATCGGCTCCCTCAGCAGCCCCACGGTGTTCTGGTCGGCGGACCGGGCCTCCGGGTGGAGCAGGACGGCTGCGACCGTGGCCCCGAGATCCCCATACTTGCCAGAATAAACGTGGCCGTCGTAGGCACCTGTGGAGAAAGCCGTCGCCACGGCCTCGAGGTAATCACCAGACGGGTTCGAGGTCACGAAGCGCTGGATCAGCTTGCGGCTGACCACCACAGGCGTGTTAGAGTGATAGAACAGGTGGTCCAACAGGCTCTCGACCTCCGCGTGCGCGGCACGCTCCAGCGCCCGGCCCGTCTGGCGGAGCGCCCCTGGGGCGATGAAGGCCGGCGGGTTGCGGAAGGAGGCGCTCCCCACGCGGACCATGCTCCGCTCGTTCTTGTAGAGCTTGCCGTCGACCTCGAAGACGGTGTCGGCGTCTGGGGGATCAGCGCCCCAAACTCTCACCTCGCCGCTGCACGGCGCCGCGCACTGGGCTCCGCCGGGCACCTCGAACACGAGAATCTTCAGGTCAGCCACCGCCTCAGCCTTGGTCGGGACGGTGGTGAACACCGGCTCGGCCTCCACCGTGACGTTGTAGTCGCCCGCAGGCGGGGGGCCACCATCCGCCCAGATGGGCATGAACCTGTTCTGGGCGTGATTAAGCGTGTGGGCGCTGATCATGCCGTCCTCGTGGACTGTCGCCACGAGCGAGCACGGGGAGGGCGTCCACACGCGCTCCGCTGGCAGGGCGCACTCCTGCTTGGTCTCCTCCGCGCACACGTGCATACCGAGGCTGGCGCAGTGGCTCTCGGCGTCGTGGGCGCTGACGTGGATGCCGCAGACGCGGCTCTCAGCGTAGGCGCCCTCGCTGCAATCGTCGCCCTCATAGCCCGCGCCCCCCTCCCAGCATGAAAGCCGGCAAGCCTTGGGACCCAGCCAGTTGTACTCATCCCCGTGCCTGCATTTTTCTATGGTCATCGCTGGGAGGCCGTCTGGCCAGGTGAGCCATGTCGTGTTGTGGTTCAAGCAGGTGAAACCCTTCAGCTGCATCCAATAGTTCTCATCGTTCGTACAGCCCCTGCAGCAGGACGCGGCGGCAAGCTTACCATATGGCTGCACGCACTCACGCCCGAAGTAATATACCGACGAACCCCACCACTGGCCGTCCTCCGTGAGCCTTCCGTTGTAGAAGAACATGTGCACGCATGGTGGCGGCACAAACTCGTAGTAGCCGCCGGGTACTTTAACGTAGGTGAGCGACTCCAGCGAACACTCAGAGCCGTGGCATGGCAAGGCCGACGGCAAAGTTCGCGAGGGGGCGAACTTGCAGTCGCTTTCGTCACCGCCGCACAGCGCGCTCAGCAGGCTCGAACTGGCACTCGGCTCGAACACGAGGGGGGCGCAATCTGGCGGACCAGAATACTGCTCGTAGCTGGGAAGCGCACGCGCGCCGCTGTCTGCGAGGGTGCACCTCTTATCGAAGACCCTGAACGTGAAGTGCGCACAGCCGCTCACGGACTTGCAGCGCTGCTGGCAGGCATCCGAATCCTGCGTCGTGCTTGGGAACTGGCCGGCCATATCCCGCGGGTCGTAATAGACGTCGAGTTCCGTGCAATTCGGCGCTGACTGGCCGCGGAATTCGAACCGGGCTCCAGCGAGCAGAAGGGGCGTTCAGGCATGCTGCTGCACACGGGGTACCCGTCGCCGAGGTAGCCGCTGTACAGGTCTGGCTTAGGATAGATATCGTGGGGCCTGCCTCGGATCTTCATGGGGTCGATGTAGTTGGCAGTCGAGCCCTCGGTAGCCAGCTCGATGTTCATGCGCATGTCGTTCCAGCGGACGAACCCGGTGAAGACGCGGGCGAAATTTATGATGTTCTCATTGGTGTAGGTCGGCACGTCCTCCCCCTTATCGTTGACGACCACTCTGCCGTCTTTGACAACCTTCGCGACGCCGATGGTGAACAACTGCATGACCTTGGGAAGGGACCAAATCTCTGTCTTTTGATTTCAACCAGCTTCCGCGTTGCCCCCTCGCGTCAATAAATTGCGTTGCTCACTTGACGATGACATAAGTCCGACCCGTCCTCTGAGCGTCGGTTGCTTGGAGAAGCAGCTCTTCCAGAATAACCTCTTCTAATCCTTTCGGGAAGGGTCTACCCGTTCCCCAAAACCCCCCCATCCAAAGGAGCCTGGTCGGAGGGAAGTCGCGATGGACTGGAGCGTCCAAGACGGTTCTAAGATGGCCCGTGACAGCCCAAGGCAGCGTCTAGGATGACACACACACACACACACACACACACAGAATGGCCCAAGTTGGCACTAAAGGGCATCCAAGATGCCCCAAAGTGGCAGCAAGAGGGGCAAACACCGCGTCGCCTAACCAAATCACAATTTCCCAAATGAGTGTGTTGCCACAGCTTGCACCGCAGGTTGACACAGAGACCCAGTCACACAACCGAATCGCGATCTCGTAGGCGAGTCTCCCTGTGGTCGGATGCGCAGTTGGTCACGCCATAGGCTGCGGCAGGCACCCCGTCATACAGCCAAGCCGAAATCCACGGGAAACTCTACGTCTGACGGGATGCGCCGCAGGTTGCGCCGTGGGTTTCGGCAGACCCCCCGCCATGAAACGAAATCACGACGTCCAATGTGAGACAAATTGCGTTCACGCGGCGCGGCACACACTCCGTCACGCAACCAAATCGTGATTTCTGGGGCGAAGCAGAAGTTGCGCCGTAGACTGCTCCAGAAACCCCGCCACACAACCAAATCGCGATTTTCCGAATGAGCCTACATTCCATAAATTGACCCATGGGCTGCGACAAACACCCCCCCGCACAACCAAATCGGGACATCCTCGGTGGGCCTATTCGAGCGTGGACCTCAAACATGAAAGTATTGCCACTCGGCGGGGCCCCACGTCCAGGGTCCTACGGCACCCACCACGCAGAGCAATGCAAAACGATGCGAAGCAATGCAATGTAAAACAGCCCAAACCGACGCAACACTCATCAGCGATTCTAATGCAATCCAAATTAAGTTGCTGACAGCAACGAGAAGCAAGGCGACGCAACGCAATCTCACGGCGCAATCCAGGGCCACAACCTCCGGCAGCGAAACATCAGCGGCACGTGAGGCGAAACCTACGGCCGCAACCCATGGCGCAACCTGTCTCGTCGCAGAGGGGAGAATTAACATCGCGTTCGAAATTGCATGTTGCAATTGCGTCGCAATTGCATGTTGCATCCGTTTGCGCTGACTCTAGAAGGGAGGACTCGAAGAATGCGGGGGCGACCTCGAGCAACGGGAGGGGGGGTAAAGCAACCCAGTCTCGAGGCAATCTTGACCTGAGCTTTCGCAACTTCGACTCGAAGTCTCGATGCCCGTCTAAGTTTGCTCTGTCTGGTCGGACTGCCTGGATGTAACAGACAGCGTTGCCAGGGTGTGATCGAAACGGTCTGGGGACCACGCGAAACCAGCAGCAACCCATTGCCCTCGGGGAGAAGTTCGTAGATTCCACGGGTGCCATGGGGGAAATGCCTTGCAAACCTTGGCTTGAGAAACGGTCACGATCGGCAACAAAACGAGACACATCGTGTCAGTGCACGGCACTGGTGTTACAACGCCTTCTTCCGACTGGGCCGAACTCCATCGTGCCCGCGCGCTTCCATCCGTGCCCCCGCAAGGGACGGACCATCCCGAGACCTCCCACACAGGACGGGTCCTGTGTTCCTCCTCCCCATCCGCTTCGAAGCCCGCTAAATGAGAACCCTTCGTGCTCCGGTCAGGTCACTGCAGAAGGGACATGACAGGACAGGGAAAAGGGTCCCAGACCCCCGACTTCATGATTTGTTCACATTCGCCTGAACCGGTTTTTCATCCTGAGTCGTTCTTGGACGGCCCCGAGGCCTGGTAAGGGCCTCCAGAAGGCGAAACTAGCGAGAAACCGTCCGTCGTGCAATGTGCGCGACTCGAGGGTAGGGCCTGGGCGAGGGGAACCCTGACCGTGGCGACAAGGGCGGCTTCCCCGCCCTCCATGGCCACCTACGTTGTAACTTGTTTCAATGTGTTGTTGCTTTTTATTCCCTACCTAGGCTCTGCCTAGAAGGGTTTTTACTCTCTGGGCTGAAAGGGGCCGGGCAGTGGAAAGCGCCCCGGGCGGTTCCCCCAGTATCCGCCCCGCGGTTCCCCCAGTTACGTCCCCTTAGCTTAGCGCTGCTTATCTCATCTTAGCTTAGCTTATGTCATATTAGTTTAGCTTAGCTTCATCTTAGCTCAGGTTTATCTTAGCTTAGCTTACCGTCAACTTAGCTTCGCTGAGTTTTAGCATAGCAGAGCACATCATAGCATAGCATGGCGTAGCATAGCATAGCGAAGCACATCATGTCATAGCATAGCCCATCATAGCATAGCATAGCGCAGCATAGCATGGCATAGCATAGCATAGCATAGCATAGCGCAGCACAGCACAGCACAGCATAGCACAGCGCAGCATAGCATAGCATAGCATAGCATAACATAGCGCAGCTTAGCATAGCATAGCATAGCATAGCTTAGCATAGTACAGCGCAGCATGTCATAGCATAGTTTATCATAGTATAGCATAGTATAGCATAGCATATCATATTATAGCACAGCATAGCATAGCATAGCATATCATAGCATAGCATAGCGCAGCATAACATGGCATAGTACACCATAGCATAACATAATAACTAATGCTGCTGTCCTAGGGGCTCCAACTTCTAGGTAGGGTCGCACTGGGCAATTGCTTATGTGTGCTTATGTGTGGAGAAGCAAGAGGAAGAGGAGGAGGAGGAGGAGGAGGAGGAGGAGAAGGAGGAGAAGGAGGGGAGGAGGGGAGGAGGGGGAGGAGGAGGAGGAGGAGGAGGAGGAGGAGGAGGAGGAGGAGGAGGAGGAGGAGGAGGAGGAGGGAGGAGGAGGAGGAGAGGGAGGAGGAGGAGGAGGAGGAGGAGGAGGAGGAGGAGGAGGAGGAGGAGGAGGAGGAGGAGGAGGGGGAGGGGGAGGAGGAGGAGGAGGAGGAGGAGGAGGGAGGAGGAGGGGGAGGAGGGGAGGAGGAGGAGGAGGAGGAGGAGGAGGAGGAGGAGGAGGAGGAGGAGGAGGAGGAGGGAGGAGGGAGGAGGAGGAGGAGGAGGAGGAGGAGGAGGAGGAGGGAGGAGGAGGAGGAGGAGGAGGAGAAGGAGGAGGAGGAGGAGGGGGAGGGAAAGGGAGGAGGAGGAGGAGGAGGAGAAGGAGGAGGAGGAGGACTGTGTTCTAAAGGCCACCTACGTTGTAACTTCGTGCGCCGCGATGCGCGCCGTTGTCCTCGCGCACCCGCGCGGCAGGCCCTGGCGAGGGCCAGGCATTCGGCCCAGGCCGCGAGGCGCGCAGCGCG